>SCLH01001830.1:133617-177931 GCA_004367855.1 Oikopleura vanhoeffeni | reverse complement strand
GGTCGGGTCGATTTTTTTTCTGAAATTTTCCAGGTCGGGTCGGGAAAAATCCGATCCCTGGTCAAAACTGCCAATTTGGGAGGCTCACTGAAAAGCTATCTCTTTCTACATTTTCATAGAATTTTTTTTTAATTTATGCTGCAAACTGTTGACAAAGCCTGATTTACAATCGTCTCGAGCCATTTTTTAAAAATATTGTCTTAGAATGTCTGAAAATGCTTGTGAATTTCCTTTTTCGAGCAGTATTTAGAGTCAAATGAGTTTAATCACAAAATTTATATACCAGAAAAAATTTTAAATTGAAGTTGATACTGAGAATTTGAAATCACATAAAATTTCACCTTAAATTTCAGCCCCCCTAAACCTGATTTTTTGTGAAAAAATCTTAAAATTATAAAAAAATATAAGTCAAAATACTTGATGAAAAATTCTCTACAAAATAAGTTGATGATAAAGTCTTTTTGGAAGCCTTCATATATCGTCACCCACTCCCTTGAAGGTGCGAAAAGTGACCTTTTAGTCCTCGGGTTCTTAAAAAGTGGTATTTTCCCAGGATATAAATTCCCCTCTGGCGGCACTTTGTGGTCACTTATGACCCTTAGTTCATAAATTATGATACCATAAAATGTACCATAAGATGTACCATAAGATGCGCAATTATCAGTTTTCTAAAAACGGTATTATGAATCATAATACCGTTTTCAGAAAACTGATAATTGCGCATCTTATGGTACATGTAAATCATTGAAATATCAATTCCGGTACCGAAAGCTATACTTTACCGGTTAATTATCACCAGCCAGTACATCCGAGAACGTCGCAAAAAATTATGCCCCTGGAGAACACCCTTCGCTGTCGAGTCAGCTTATTTTATTCGTGATAACGCTATTTTCAAAATAAAAAAACCTACGTCTTTAAATGACCAGAAAAAAATTCTCTACAACATAGCTTAAAAACATCGATACCCATAATTGAGTTTTGAAATTTATTATTTCAAATCGTCATTTTCTCAAATCCATAATTTGTATTTTATAAATCGCTTTTTGCTTTCGGAGGTGTCTAAATTGAGGTAAAATGATTTTGTTATTTTGAATTAATTAGGTACCGCGAAAAACGGTCCAATCCACCGAATTCAATTTATTTTATTTGTTTTTATATGATTTCTAATTCAAAATCAAGACTTTAAACTTTTCAAAAAATTCGAAATAAACTGAAATTTTAGCACATCGAAAAAATTGCCATTCTTCATAGTTTTTATCCTTGATTTCGAGAAAAAATTTCGACCGATAATTTGCAATATGAAAACGCAAAATTCTTGGCGTTCAACTGGAGTACAACCCCTGAAAATTGCATCATATTTGTATTGAGAATATAAAAATTTTATATTGATTGAGAACAAAATCAACCACTAATAAAGAAGCACCAAATTGAATTGACGGTCAACAATTTAACAAAAATGTTATGTTTTATTTTATTTTCAATCAAACCGCTAAAAGAACGCGGACCAAATACATTGCTAATCATTTCGAAAAGTGTTTCATGTAATAAATAAAAGCCACTTCAAATTGCTTGCATATTTTCAACATTCAGCACCCACAACTAGGGTGTTTTTTGCAATTTTTTCGAGTTATCAAAAATGCCTGAAATTTTAAAAAAGCTTATTTCGCCAAAAAAAGCTTATTTTAGTCGGGACTACCTTCACTCAAATACGCTCGAAATCATTGACGAAAAGAACTTAGAATGTGACGAAACTGGTCAAGTTATTTATAACCAGCAAATCAACAAATCACGCAGAGGAAGTTCGATTCGAAGAGATACTTGTATATTTTAACCTATCCTACCTGAACAAAAAACATGCCATACGAATAAAAGTTTCAATTTAAGTAAAAAAATATGGAAAAGTTGAACGAAAAAAATTTTTAGATTTTTTTCTTCTGAAAAATAGATTTTAAGAGGGCTTCCCACTGGGAAGTTCCCAGTTATTCCCATTTTCAATTATCCAAATTTGTATGTGGGAAATAATTTCGGTAAAAACGAAAAAAATCGAAAATACAATCAGGGATCGGATTTATTGAAAATTTGACGTAAAATTAAAATTATCAAAAAATTCAATAATTGCCGACACGATCGGAAAAATTCGATTCCTGGATAAAACTTATTTAATTATTATTAAAATACTTCAAATCGTTCAAAATTTAGCTGGTCGAAATGAGCCACTTTCCCCGATAGGTTTTGCCGATCCCTGATGCTGAGAATCATAATAAATATTTTAAATCTCATTTAATTATACTTATTAGAAAAATCCTGCATTTTTCATGAACTTCCAGTTTTCATTGCTCATTTATACCATTAATGATGCTGCATCATCAAAAATTAACGATGAAAAAGTAGGAAATATTTTTTAAGAAGGAGATTCTTTGTCTAATTTTAATTAAATTCGGGCATTTTCGGGTGTTGTCTGCTAAAAAATGGGTAAAGCTGCTTTACTAAAGCATCATGTAAATTTAAAATTTCCTGAGTGTCAAATTTTTTTTTTCTGAAAAATGGTCAAAAATGACCAAAAACAGGGAAAATGACCTTCAATTACGTTTTATTCTGAAAAAAATGTCCTGACTATCAAAAGAGATTACGCCTATAACACCAAAAATTATATTGAAAATCTTTTGCAAAAATAAAATTTTTAAAAACTGAGTGCCAAATGGCACTAACCGGTGTTTGCAACAAGTGCTGTAAATTTAACGATGAAAAAGAAGGAATTATTTTTAAGAAGATTCTTTGTCTAGTTTTGCCAGGTTTTTCGTTCGAAAAAAGCTTTTAATCGTTTAACTTCTAAATTCTTTAACACAAAAGCTAGTTCAGATAAAAAGGAATTTTCAGTTGAGCAGTTCTTCTTTATTAACATCTGAGTCTAATCCATCTAATTTTTAAAACATATGAGGGACTTTTTCAGGATGTTCATTTAAGCCATATATTATATGTCCAATATCGATATGGATTAATATTTTATTCTTTGCTAATTCAAATCAGGACGAATTTGTTTTGTCAACGAAGGTGAAAAAATTTTTCAAAATTTTAAACTTTTTTATATCCCTTTAACGGATTTATAGTGATTTAGGGTCGCTTTTTGACCTGCAGTGCAGGTCCTGCACATCATTTTTGAGTCATATGTATTGTATTTGATAAAATATTAAAAATCCAAAAAAAAATTTGCGGATTGTTTGTCCGGTAGTTTTTACAAAAAATTAATATTTTTCGTAATAAATTTGCCGAGATTTTTTGGTAGCGCGCTTCAAAGCAAAAACCTTTCTTAAAAATATCGACAAATTTATTACGAAAAATTCTATTTTTTTGTAGAAACTACCAGACAGACAATCCGCAATTTTTTTGGGATTTTAAATATTTAATCAAATACAATAGATATATGACTCAGAAATGATGTGCAGGTCAAAAAGCGACCCTAAATCACTATCAATCCGTTAAAGAGATATATCGAATAATTTTCTATGGTTTTCCACTAATTATTTTGTACGGGATTGTCATTTTTTGAAATTTCAGTCTAGATGGGCAAAAGCAGATGGAGATACTGAAATTATGATGAAATCGGACTCAATATATTTCTGAAAGTAAGTCTCTGAAAATTCGTTCTCATTTAAAAAATTAATTAATTAATTTTCTTTCTCGTCATTCTTATTCCTCACAGTCAGATTTTTGGCCAATTTAGCTTGAAAACCGCTCTCATTAGCAATGTTCTTGCTTGGTAACCATAGGCCAGATAAAATCGAAGTGAAAAAGGGGCTCTTAGGTGCATAGCGAATTGCTATTAGCGATCTGTGGTTGACTGACTGCAAAGTAATTCGAGCATTTCATTGGTCAAAAACAAATTTCTATAAAACGAAAACTACTAACTTTATTACTGGTAAACCGGTTGGTGGTTTTGAAACACCGAAAGTAGGTTGGTTCTTTTCCACTCAGCTGAACTTTTATTTTGCCATTGTGGTTTAACCATTGTTGAAAAAATTGATAGAATTACATTAATATTGCAAAACAATAGACTTAAAAAGAAATTGCATCGAGGTGAAAAATGATGAAGACGTTGGTTAACTTATGTGTTTTAATTTTTGACGCCAAAATTTTAATTGTACCTATATTCATAGTTTATGTTTTCGTTATAATAAAATACAATATTACTGAAAGCGTAATTTTTAACACAAACATCTATATTTTTACAAGGTCACTTAATTTTTTTGCTACTTTCTCAAAATTAATTTTAAAGAATAAAGTGAAATAATGTGAATTTATTCATACATGTACTACATTTTTTATCGATAACTCGAAAAGTCAACTTTTAAGGGGGTGGTCGTCAATAATTTGAGGTCAAGAACGAATTTTATCGAGATGATTATTTGTTGAAAATTTGGAAAAATACGAGCAGATTTGTTTGATTGTTCCGTAAACATTGCTCGGGACCTATCAATTTCGGCATTACCTAAACGCAGCTGTATATCTTTTAATTCAAATTTATCAATTTCTGGAAAATCGGTACATGATTTATAAGAAAACGATAACTTATTTGAGCAAAACCGTCTGTGAGGCTCTGCACTTACTCATCGGCCACACATTCATATATGCATTTCGAATGTGTCAACTTTAAATCCAGGGAGGAGATACATTTTGATCGAGACCCCTAAAATAGGGTCAAAATACGTTTTTTTGATTATGCAGAAGCGAAATCCAGGAATTTTCCAAAAATCGTCCGTTAGGTTCTGCTCACGTCCTGTCCGGTTAGTTTGAGCTATTAATCATTGTTATACCTTAAAAACTCAGGATGGAGATACATTTTTAAATTATAATTCCGTCAGTTTTGTAAGCTCGTTTCTGATTGGACGAGCCATCTGTCACACTCAAATATTTATTAAGATTCAAGATTTTTGTTCTGCTCCGGCAATTCGCCATCGAAAACCCGATTTTCACTAAATTCTTGACGATCATCCCCTTAAAGATAACAAAATGCCTAAAAAACAAAACTTCACACAAAAATAGAATTTTCAAGATTTTATTTATTCATCTTTTATCAAATTTACAGTATGTAAAAAAATTGTTACGAGACCAAAAGCTCCAATTTCCTCTGGATTGAAAGTAATTCTCCTGCCAATTATAGGTTTTGATCCAAGAGAATTTCCCTTGTTGGTATCGAACAATGTTTTTACATAATGTACACTTATATATCGAATTATTTAGAAAAAATATTTGAAGCAGGGGTCGCAGAACTTGATCGGATTGGATTGGATCGACTTTTTTTGATCCGATCCAATCCGATCAAGTTTTTGAAACTGCTCAATCCGATCAGGTCAATCCGATCAAGTTTTTAAACCTCCTCAATCTGATCAGGTCAATCCGATCAAGTTTTTGAAACTCCTCATTCCGATCAGGCTTTTAAATTTCCTTAATCCGATCAGGTCAATCCGATCAAGTTTATTTTCGGCTCAATCCGATCAAGTTTTTTCAAGTCGGTCTGCCGACCCCTGGTTTGAAGAACATTTTTAAAATGTTTCAATTGAATTGAATGTATTCTGTATACATTATGATAAAATCACACTTTTTAGGGCTTTTAGTTTACTTAACCCGCTAGTGGTTACCACTAAGTAGTATTTATCCTATAAATACCACGATTTTACTGAAATTATTATCAAATGTAAGAAATAAATTTATATTTTGGTCAGTTGAAGTGTTTTTACCTTTAGTCAAGACATACCCTAAATGTGTCTCAGAATGTTATTTTTGATAATGGTAAAAATTTTATCACTTCCTCGTCATAAAAATATTTTTCAGTGTAATAGTTGAAGAAAAGTGCGATAATGTTTTTTTTTTGTAGTTTTAAGATGTTGTCGATTTTGAAACAAATGCAAATTGAGCGACTTTAAAAGTGAAGTTAGTGTAATAAATAACTTCAAACTGCTTGCGAAGTTCAACTTCCTTACATGTATTAAAACCCTAAATAATTCTTTGACAAAATCTCAAATCCTGAAATAAGATTTTCAAATAGGAAAGCCAATTTTATATATCCTTTTCCCAACGGAACTCCATCTCAAAAACGTTTACTATCTCTATAGCGCGTGTTCGAATCCCACTGATGTTGTATAAGTGATTGCTTGAGTGATTACTCACCGATAAAATTTAGCGGTCCCAATATCAAGCATCCTTGCCTATAATCATACTCAAGACAATCAGTAAGACAACATTAGTGCGATTCGAACACGCGCTATAGAGATTGTAAACGTTTTTGAGATGGAGTTCCGTTGTGAAAAGGATATATTAAAAACTATTTACTCATTCGAAGCAACGATTTGTTCAAATGTTTGCCGTTGCTACAAATGAACAAGTGCTGTAGCTGGTTTTTATAAACATTTCAATCGCCTGAGTTTCAATTGGCGTCGAGACCAAACGGGATTTGATGTACTTAATCTGATAAGGCCGCTTTCGGGACCTTATAAGACTTTATAGTGGAATGACTTTTATCCACTTTTTATCCTTTTCATAGCGTAAGATTGGGACAATTTGGGGACATGGATAAAAAATAGCCAAAAAGGCACCCTTTTTGGAAGTCTGGCTTTATCTTGCAAATTGAAAAATATAGAAAATTTCGAATGGCATCCAATGATGCTATCACTTTAGATCTCGACGCCACATGAACCCCAGGCGATAGTTTTTCAATTTTCCCTAAAGAGGTTTCATAAAATCTCACTTTTGCAAACAGTTTCAAATAAAAGTCAAAATCCCAGAGCGCGCCCCATGCAAAAAGTATAAAACAAACAATTTGTAGCGAACATTTTTTATTATTTATCCTGCTTTTTTGTGAGTTATCCTGCAAATAAATATATCTCATCAAAATATTAAAAAAGAACAAAATAGAAAACAGTTAAAAGGTAGGCCGATTAAAGTTCAGTAAAAAATGCGTAGGCAAGTACTATTGGCTATTTTTATATAAAAATTTTTGGGGGTTAACCCCAACGAAAGGCAATTTACATTTTTTTAAATAATTTTTGTCCGATGACGGAAGCACTAAGTTTTTTTTATAATAAGGCATCACAATGATTAATTATATAAACAGTTTCTTAAATATACAGCATGTATTTTTTCCCGCTCTGAAGTTTGAATTGATTAGTGGAATCATTAAAAGATTCACACCCATAAGTTCCCATTCCATTACGGAGCCTCCTGGTCGTTTTTTGCTAGATTTTCAGCCAAAATTTTAAATAATTTGGTGTTTGATAGCGAATTATCCGATAACATTATTAGATAGCTCAAACTGAGCACAAACCGAATCGGACCATTTTTTTTTATTTTTTCGGAGATTACTGAAATTGTTTTATTATCAGTTTTTGTTCAAAAATAGGAAACAATGGTCTAATTTGGACTATTTTTTCACTTTATTTATCTCTGGATAGTTGTGCTCAGTTTGAGCTATCTAAAGACTTAATCAGATAAATCGTTTTCAAAAACCGAATACTTTAAAAATGTTCGCTAAAAATTTAGCAAAAAACGACCAGGAGGCTCCATAATCATAACCCAAAAAAAGACACACTGTATTTTTTTATCTTGATTTATGAACTTTTGCGTGGCAAGAACACTATCTGGAAGACAAATTTTTTGGCGAAAAAATCCGGATAGGAATAACCCAATATTTGGGCGTTTAATTTGAATAAAATATCTTTTTTTTCTTCTAGTTGATAGGAAAAAACTCTTTGGGGATATATATAAAATGGCAAGATACCGGTTTGTGAATAAAACCGCGGTCATTGGCGGTGATCGACCAATCAGAATCCTTTGTTCAAATAGATAATTCCGGATTGAATATAAATATATATATAATGGAGGCTTTTATGTTTAACGATTTGTTCAGTAAAAAAAAATTAAAAATAAAGTTTTAAAATTTAGTAAATAAAGATAAAAAGTGGCCGAAAGGGCAATAAGGAGGTGACCCTTGAGTGACCCTCGAGTGATAAAAGTGCTTATGTTGAAGAAAAAAAGCTGCTTTTTTGTTAAGCGGAATTGATAGCCAATTGTACTTGGGTTTGCAATAATATATAAATAAATTGTGTAGGTGGGATGATAATACTTGAACGGTGGTTAGTGGTCACCGGTTAATAAATGTACCGGTAAAGGTCCAACCCGGTTATATAAATGTCGTTGATTTCGGTTTCAGCAGTTGGATTGATCAGTGTTATATCTCCATTAAAGGGGTGTTTATGAATGTTAGTGGTTTTTTTCGGGTAGATAAAAATTTCGAAAATTTTCGCTATCCCGCTCGGCGTGAATGTCGATTCATTCTCTTCTAACTAGATTCTAAATGTGTTTGGCACAGTAGGAGAGCAGCTCAGAAGGAAAAACCGGCATCGATCAAACCGGTTTTTACTCTGATTTTCACCGAAGAGTGTTAACACCAGTCAGCAAATTTGTTGAGAGGCACCTCAGCTTGGGATGCAGAAATATTTTTTTTTATGATAACGATTTTAGGGCCAATTAGAGCCTTTATCAGTTATATTGAGCTATCAGCGGGGTTATTTAAAAATATAAGCAGTTCATCACCAATTAAGCAGATTACAAAAATATCATTTTTGTGCAAATTTGCACATACCAGCTACTACACAAATTTATGTTCTTTGGCAAAATATTTTTTATCATCGAACTTTGATATACAAATACTAACAGTATGTAATATTGTTGCTCAAGAACAAAAAGGGAAGGGACTCGAGATTGAAATGGAGAGACTGGAAAATTATTGGTCAATTCATTTTTAGGCGCGTGCTCATTGGCAAATCATAAATTAATCTCAAGTACCTTCCCTGTTTTCCCGAGCATCAATTTTATAGTATGTAAATCATTTTCATGGAGATTTGGGTTTTTGTAATTTGACACCTCAAATTTACGTAATGAAACTTGACGCTAGAACGTCATCAAAAAATCAAAAGATGTTATTTTTATATTTCTACGTAAATTCACCATAAATATTTCAAATGTGTTAATTCTCACACAATTTTAGGTTTGTTAATTTGTACAAAAATGATAAATTGTTTTCTTGTCAAATAGAAATTGGACAAGAAAGATGCATCAGTTAAATAGTTGGTTTGTATTAATTTAAACCCTCTAAGTGCAAAACGACTGATAAAGGCATCATTATATTGTTTATTCTATCATTTTGCTATTGAAAATTGATTAAGAATTTATTTTTCTCGCACCTTCCAAAATGTAACCACGTGGCGGCGTGAGACTTGTGATAAGAAAACCAAAATGGGTTTGCCTATCATTCAATCATTCGCATATGTCTCAGATAAGTCTGCGGTGCCACAAGGACACATTTGCATTTCTGTAAGGAGGTTAGATAAAATTATGCATATCGGCGCCCTCCTTAAATTCGTATCCCGCTGGTTTTTTGGGTTTGGTGTAGGTGGATTGGTTTAACTCCCAAACCGAATAGTGGGCCAAGCTGAAATGATTCCCCGACGTCGAAATATGGAAACAATCATATTCCCTAGTTAATTGTCACCGGTTAATTTTACGTTACAATTAGTGAATAACCAATCAGAAACGTGGATACCAAAATGGCGCTAGAGAGCAGATATTTTTTAATCTAGTAATAATCATGCATAATCACGCAGAATACTGGTTACTGATTGGTTATTGCGCACCAAAATCAAATTGTGTCTGTTTTTAAGTAATCTAGTCTAACTAACGGTTCGGGGGTTAAATGATTCAATTAAATAGCATAATGAGTAGAAAGCAACGAAAAAAATGTCAAAAAGTGGTCTAATAATAGGGTAAGTGGTGTAATAATAGGGGGGATAATTTCAGTGTTTTGGCAAGCTACTTGAAATGACATTTTTAGGAATTTACATTGTTAGGCCATAATTGAAAATGAATTGAAGCGAGATAAGGGGGTACGATGAACTTTCTAAAGTGGACAAAATCCAACTAAAAATTAAATGACATTTCAAAGTCGCTTGAACACTACCCTAATTTTCTCACTTTTTTTTTCTTCTAAAAAATGTCTCATGCGATGGAAATAAAAAATCGGAATTAATCAATTTGATTAAGTTCTATCAATTAATCCAGATAAATGAGAAAATATGAGGTTTATATCAATCATGGTCCTTTTTGAGGAATTGTAGGTGAAAAGTTCTCAAGTTACGTAGATAAGAGCTATATGATCGGTAAACCAATCAGAGCGATTTTAAGCTTAAACTTCCAATTTAGGTATCCAACTTTAAAAAAATTATATGATTGCAAAGAGTTGATTGGCTGAAAATCAAAGCATTATATCGAATAACGTTCCGAGTCTGCCAATTAGCTCTATTTTAATCAAATGATTTAAAAAATCCTTCTTCAATCTTTTGATAACAAAAAAAGTTTTAGCTAAAAACATTCTGATTAGTTGACAAATCAGATGGCTCTTTTTTCATTACGTTCTAGAACAAGTCCTGGAAAGAAGCATGATTGATTCCTTAGATGTTAATATTCACCACTTTGTTACCGGGATTTATTTGTTAGGTTCACTATCACTATTAGTTATATTATAAATAAGTGATAAAGAAGCTAAAAATTGTTGATTATTGTGAAAAGATTTCTGCATCCACCCTTGGTGAGTGAGTAAATATGTGCGTAGATGAGAAGACCACCGTTAGTTAAGCCCGCCTGAGAACAAATATTAGTTAATTGTGGCAAAAGGGTGGGGGGATCCCCTAAGGGATATTGGGGTGTTGATAAATTACGATGAGGAGGCGGCTCAGAGGGTAAGTTAAAATAAAATTATTTTATTTTTTATCACCCAAAATAAGAGCCCTCTGGGCCGTCTCTTCTCGTCAATTATTGAAAATGCACACAATTTCACGAAAATTTTTTGGCGAGAGGTAAAAAACGCGAACCAACATCGAACCAAAAACAATATGGATTTGCGTTATGTACGACCGTCAATTTTTTTATGAAAAATTTTCGAAACAAATTCTGTGATTTTTAAAAAATAAAGGGGGGTTAGGGATCCTAGAACCAGATTATTTGATTTTTTAAATTGTTGTGAATAATTGAGTTAGCCTGATTAAAAAAAAACACCAAAAGCTATTCTAACACCAAATGGTTAAATTTTTTTTGCAGTTTGTGAGTTCACCGGTTAAAAACAATGATTATTAGTAAAACTTTCCTTCCGTTGAACTATTCTTTACAGTTATTTTGATGAGATATTTTGAAAAAACGCTCCTTAAGGTCCTTAAGGCTGCAAATAGACGAAAGCATTATTTTGGAGTCGAAGTGTATTTCAGAATCAATTGAACATAAAATCAAAATCATTTGATCAAAATTGAGAAATAAAGACAAAATAGAAAGATATCATAATAGATAAAGCTATGGCCAGATCCTGGGAAAATTCAGGTGATGAATTTTGAATTTGTGATCGCTTTAAGGGGGTGAGCGTCAACTGAAAGAACAAAAAAAAATCGGAAAAGGCCAGTTGCTTTATATAAATAAAAAAAACAGGGAACTCTATGGAAACAATTGATTTTAATCATGCATTCGTAAATTATTTTTACAAAAAATTTAAATATACATAATTCGTATTTTTGTGCAAAACGCGACGGGGGGTTTAGGCGTTGATTCAGCCTTAAAACACAATGACTTTCTACGAGTTCTCAGCAAAGAAAAAACTAGAAAAATAGCCCTAATTTTGCAATAAATTTTCTTGTGAAGAAAATCGGTTCGTATTGCATTTTTATCGGTTTGTCATGGACCGAGTTAAATTCTAACAGAAAAGAAGGTGAACTCATGCTCACTAGGGGTCGTACTGCTATTGTGTGTGATTTTGGCGCGAAAACATAAATTTTATAAGGCACATGACGTCAAAAATAAAAAGGCACTGTTTTTAATAGGACAAAATAACTTTTAACCCGTAAGGGGGTGTCCAGTGGTCTTATTTTGGTACCAAAAACTAGCATGAATGGAAAAGATTTTGAAGAGCGATAGGATTTTTTTTTCATGTTAGTATTGCTATCCATAAAATTATAGAAAAAAATAAAATCTGGAATCGGGCGTTTAACCATTTGATGATATTCTGACCGACTTATGGAAACAATAATGTTGGACGGGGGTTAAAAAAGCGGTGGTATTTTTTGCTTGCCAAAAATCTGTTTTTGGTTAACAGATAATACCGCCGCCGGTTAAAAACTAGGCATTTTAGGGCTAGGTAAAAATGCTTTTTTGAGGTAACTCTGGGAACTGTACTGAGAATAGACTGTATAAAAACTGCTGGTACTTATTACTAATTAGTTTAAGGGGGTAGTTGTTGTAAAGCAGTATTAAACTGTACCTTGAGGACGCGCATAGGGGTGGCTCTGTTGACGGGGAATTCGGTTTTGGTGGGGATTTTGGATTTTACCCAATTGGCCCAAATCAAAAGTTTGTGGCGCGTTTGGTATTTTACCCATTTGGCCCATAACCGATCCTGAGCTGCCCGGCGACGCTCCGGTTGAACCTTAAAGATAGAAAATATATTAGTTTGTTTAACTCCCACGGCGAACAGTTACCACAACCAGAACTGAGGCATAAAACGAAAACCACTAAATAATTTTTTAATTCGAGTGGTTTGCGTTATATATGCCTCCGAAAACTAGTGTTCTGAATCGGAATCGGATTTTTAAAACGGGATTCATTGAGATCCCGCTCTCGAAATTGAAAGATATCGGATAAAATAAATAAAGTCTTGGATCGGGTCGGGGATGTAAAACGATCCTGATTCAGACCAATAGAAAAAAACTGTCACTCTGGGAGTTAATGAAATCTAAAATGTGGTTATTTTGGAATCCAAGTCACATTTTCCAGTTTAAAATTCATCATTTGTAAAGAATCCAAGGCGAAATTACAGTAGGTGACCTTTTAAAGGATCAAAATATCAAGTGCTCAAAAATCAGTTTTTTTATTTGCATGCTCTTGACTTTTCAAGCGAGCATGTTGACGAAGTTTTGACCTTTTAAACAGTCACCAACTGTTTTGATATATTTAAAAAGTGAAAAATAAAAATTCACCTAAAAAATATGAATCCTTAAAAAATCCGGATTTTAGGGTTTCACCCTAAATGTCTTGGTAAGCTTTAAATTAATTACTACCTAACATTATTAGTTAGTTAAATTTTTTTTAGTATTCTTTTGACAATCATAGATTTTCCCATTTGTTAACTTTTTTTAATTTGCGTGGGCGTTTGTAACCCGTGTACTTATCAAACCAAGTAGACGGCCACTTGGGTCAATCGTTAAACAGGTTTAAAAATTCGAAAAAATAAAAATCGTCTACCTTGAAAAATTTCAGCAAGATTGTAAATTTTTTTATAAAAATGCATGGCTTTTCAAAATTTGACTTAAAAAAGAACTATTCTATGGCCATGGTTTATCCCATCAATCAATATGTGCTGAATATGTCGGGCGGATAACTTCGAACAAATAAAAAGAAAAAAAGAAAATTTGTAAATTCGGATTTTTACCGCAAAAAAGTTATATTCAACAATTAAAAAAATTTCAAGAAGAGAAAATTTTCGTAATTTTTGCGGTAATCACCCAATCGTAAAAATTGATCTATAAACTCTACGTCGTCATGAGAGTTCACGGCCTTTGGCGCATGTGACTGCTCACTCAGGTAAAACGGCTTTTTTGTCCTTTTTACAAAATCAATAAAATAGCTATACAAAGTAGCTCTACCGAAAAAAGGTCCCTATTAGTTCAAAATCACAACGCTGTAAGAAATCATAAAAATTTTTTTTCGAGGCCTTGAGCGAAGAAAAGAGTAGAACGAAATATTGTTCTTCGGCCGGAATTTCGGCCCAAAATGAAAGAAAAACAAGCCAGTATTATGAATTTAAACGGACAAGTGAAAATCATTTGCTTGTCTGTTTACATACACTTTGTCAAATTTTCACTACTGAGAAATGAAAATCGTCGACCTGAAAAAATTGAAGATGTGATTTCAACACCATTAAGATTTAACTCGTAGGCTTCAAGAGTCTTGTACATTTCAAATTCGACAAACAAGGGTGCCAAAAGCCGAATTACACAGGAAAAATTGCACAATAAAAATTGCAGTGTAAAAACTGCGTTAACGTAGAGGCATTGTATGAACAAAAAAAGAGGGCAACAAAAACACTTCAGGTTTCGATGCCGAAAATAATGAAAAAAAAATAAAACGCCTGTGCGTGCATTTTTAAGTGGGAATTTTTTTGGGGCGGGCCGGAATGAGCAAAGTTTTTTTTCTAATTTTCCATTTTCTTATTATGGCCACCGTTGACAAGTAGTCTTGGCGGCATCTGGGTGAAATGATTAGCAGCGGAAACGGCCGGCAGAGGAGACTCACCAATTAAACCCTCGTGAGGCGAAACGTTCGCAGACTGGCCCATGTTACTGTAATCCATGCTCATTGCAAGACCATTTAATGCATTCTGGTTAACATACTGGTATTGCCCTTTTTACGTGTTGATCAAAAATATACATTATTGCTGAAAAAAGTTTAATTTATAAGGTTAGTTCAGAGTATCATAACGTGACTGGGGTGCAAAACGCGAACCAAAAAGAAGGGTCGCGAGTGGTTCGCGTTTTGAATCCCAAAGCCTAATTTATTTTTTTAAGTAAATTTCCTCAAAATTTCGCACCCACGCATTGGCTATATCACTCACTCCCAAAAGCTTAAAAAATGAGCTAAATTTTTAAAATCGGTCAACTATTGAAAGTTGATGCAAAGTAAAAAAAATGTTTTAACATCTCATTTATAATCGGCCTAAATCGTAAACTTTGCCGCCTGTTATTCTCAATTTTCTTTCAGTTAAACCGCGATAACATTTTTTTGCAACCGGTTATCTACTTGTTTTTGGGGTCTGAGCTCAGCGTAATTTTTCTTTAATAATTATTTGTTAAACTTGTAGCGGCCAGAACAAAAAATGAACCTATTACTGTATTATATCAGAAAAAAAGATATTCTTCATAATTTTTGAGGATTTGTAAGGTCGATAACCCATTAATAGGTCAATCGTTTTCAGAAAGACATTTTAAATGGACAAAGACTGTATTTTTTGGTGCTTTTAGCGTTAAAAATAATGTTTTTATTTGATCATCACCATGGCCATAGGAGAATAATATAATGCGGTTTGATCGATTCCTTGAAGTGTTCCATTTCCATTCATTGAAGGTAATTGCTAAAAAATATAATTTGAAATAAATATTCAAGGTGTTCAAGAAAAGCTGTTCAAGGAAAAATTTATTTAAATAAAATTATCATGTTAAATATTTGTAATCAAGGTCTTTATAAACCTCTATATCCCTTTATTGCCCTCTCCCAAAGATTTGGTCCTTCAAAAACACGGGGAGTGAGAAAACAACGCGGTTTTCAAAAACCACTTAGCCGATTAGGTTCTTAGATAACTCAAACTGTGCACAAATATCTAGTAAATAATACAAAATGAAAATTGATCCGAATCAGACCGTTGTTTCTATTTTTTCTCAGACCTTTGTTTCTATTTTTTAACAAAAACTAATAATTAAACAATTTCAGTAATCTTAGTAAAAAAAACATTGGTCTTATTAAAAATAATTTGTAATGTTTATATTAATTAGATAATTGTGCTCAGTTTGAGCTATTTAAAATCTAAATCGGATGATTTTTTTTCAAATGACGCGACCAAATCTTTGGGAGAGGGCAATAAAGGGATATAGTTTCCTAATGACCGATACTCGTCTATTTCATTTTTAACATTTATTATTTGAGTGCCATTTTGAATAATTCGTTTCGGTGTTATCAAAAATTTGTACTTGAGTGTCACACGGTGTTCAACATTCTCGGAATCGTAGACGACCCCTAAAGTTGCTCCGATTTGGCTGAAATTTCGGGGATTTTAACTAATGTGGGGGAAAAAAGGGGAGAAAAAAATTGACCAATCAGCGATTTCGAAAATTTCTAACATTTTCGATCGTCAATCGATTTTTTTTCCCCACATTATTAAAATCCCCGAAATTTCAGCCAATCGGAGCAACTTTAGGGGTCGTCTACGATTCCGAGAATGTTGAACACCGTGTGTCATGACATGTCATTTTCGACAGTTTTATTTTTGGTGTCATATTTCAGAATTTCTGGTTGGTGTTAGTTGTTAAAATTTTAAGAGCCTCATTTTTTAAATTTCTATGGCCGTTTGAGTGCCATTTTCATTATTTTTTATATGAGTGTCAATTCCAACAAATTACAGGTCATTTTTTATGGTTTAGAGCGGACCAAAAAAAGATAAGGTAATTATCTCTCCTTCGCTCGTTTTGATTGGACTAGAGAGCTAGTCCAGCTAAAGCCATAAGAAATTGAAGACTCAACCCATACTTTCGGTGTCATATTTCAAAATTTCTGATTGGTGTTATTATTTTGAAATTTTGATTTGAGTATCATTTTCAAAATTGTTTGAGCCGTCTAAAATGATAGTCTACGAAATTTTGGGTACCAAATTTTAATTTACCTGTCTGAGGATTGAAGTGTTTAGGAGTCCCTGGTAATTCTGGGCTGAGACCATATTAGGAAGTCTGAAAGCAGTTGTATTTGGTTGTAAAACTGGAGCCATTTGAATTCGAGCACCACCTAAAGCACCCATTGCCGCCTTTTGACCATTTGAATTATCCCGATAAGTTCCATTAATAATAGCCAGTTCCATTAACTGTTTCTTTTTGAGGTCATCTTCGCCTTCCATCTAAAATTTTTGATAATGAAAAATAGGGCAATTTTAGCCAAATTAATCTAGTCTGAATTTTTAATTTGGCTTGCGTTATAAACAGCCGCAAAAAGTGTTGGATGAACAAAAATTTAAGATGCAAAATCAGTCTATTATCAAAGCTGCAAGAGAAAAAATCAAACATTCATTATTATTATTTGAGATGATAGATTTGACGTAAAATTTTTTTCATAATTTTGTTTTTCTCTGATTGGCTGAAATTTAAACCAATCAGAATCCGTTATTTTAGCCTTTTTCTAACATAAGATTTTTTTGGTGATCCCTAATCGTTTGAAATCCACGCATTTTTAAGATATACCACGAAATTGAACCCCTCAAAATAGATTATACAACAAAATCAACGCTTTGATGACAAAAACGCAAATTTAGCTTATAAATTTAGGTGGCGAATAAAATCAAGAGTTTTACGGCCTAGTTAAAGAGATACTAAAAAGACCACGCTTACGATTTTATATGAAAAAGATACATATAATCAATAATTTATAATTCATTTTTGTATTGATTTGCTATAAACAATCTCATGATCCATTTTTGGTAGAAAATAATGCTTACGACTCCAATAAGTAGTTTTGCAAGATTCAATATTTGAGTGTCACTTTTGAAAATTTTAGTTTTTGGGCTTTATTTTTTTAATTTATTATTTGGGTGTTATCATCCAGATTTTTATTTTGGTGTCATTTTTCAAAATTTTTGGTTGGTGTCATTTTCGAAAATTTTCGGTTGGTGTCATTTTTGAAAATTTTGATTTGAGTCTCATTTTTAAAAAAATTTTGTGCAAGTCAAACTAATGTTCTACAAACTTTCAAGACATATTGAAAATCACGTTACACCACACTTTACAATTGCATGTAAAAAGTTACATATAAACAATTAATTAGACTGAATTTGCCTATAGATTTGCTATCATTCAATCTTTTGAACTATTTTTGATAAAAAATAATGCTTACGGCTGGGATAAGTAGTTTTTCAATTTCTTGTATAGCTCTTTGTAATTTCACATCAGCTCTGTTTTCTGAGTCTTCAACGGTAATAAGTACATGAAGTTCTTCGCTCAAGTGCTCCCAGTTGGGTCTGCCACGATTCTGTTCCTCCTTAAATATAACAAATTTTAAAAACTAGCCCCTGTTTATCCTTAGAAACTGAAAAATGTATATATTTATCCCTTATCGGGGGCTGGTATCGCATAATCGCAGCTCGTTCGCATAAAAATACCTTTTTCTTATCGCGCATTGATCCCTTGCCGCGGACCATGATTTTGCATCCAGTTTCTTGTTCCAATTGTTTCGCCGTCAAACCCCGAGGGCCCAGAATTCGACCAACGAAGTTATACTTAAAATATATTTTTATAATACAGTTTTTATCGGTGAATAAGGGAGCATACATTTTTTGTCGAGAAAATATTGTGTCGCTTTATGTTAATGCTATTTTTTGCTATGAAAAATTCGTAGGCGGAATTCAGCAGTACAAAGAGGAAACAAATTTGCGAAATGTTTCATTTTTCGATTACGTTTTTGAAAATCGGTTGTTTTTAGCATTAATACGAAATTTGCATGATAATATTTTTTATTCCACCCGTTTTTTAAATTGGTAGACTTTTCGCAATTTTTTAAACGAGCAAATTTTCAGTTTGGAGTCAAAAATTTTCCATATAATGTGAAAATGTTTTACGATCGGCGTCTCATAGTGAAATTTTCTGTGATATATTTTCACGCTCAGAGCCAGAATTTACTAAAAAATAAATAAACTAAATTAACTTTTTCGTTTTTATGGAATTTAAGAAATTTTTATGTTCCTGACTAAAGAAACCGCCGCTGTTTGTTACCACTGAATTGATTTTTGTATTTAATTTTACTTTTTTATTTTCTTTCAATTAATCAGCCATTTTTTGATAGCAGAATGAATAACAAACTGTCAATGAAACCTTCAAAATTGTCAATACCTGTTTATTTTTTTGGATGATCAAAATTATTGCAAAATATTTTTAAGTTTTTAAATACAAATTGGACTTTGACCTAAAACCGATATGGGACCCAAAATATATCAAAAATTAAAATTTCTCACAAAGTCGCATAAAAAAATATTTCGATATTTAAAAAATGTTTTTTTGTCATCAAAATTATGTTCCAGTGGTATTGTAGGGGGGGTAAACATTTTTGACATATTTTAGGTATGAAACAGCTACTTGGTCACGACATTATAGCTAGAAAAGATCTCTTAGAGATATTAATTCGAATAATATTATAAGTACATATCATAAATAACTACAAGTGCACCTGATTACACAAGCTAAACCTAAGTGCGTAAGTAGTCAAATTGCACAGGATCCTTAAGTCCTACGTGGTAACTCGTGCTGAAACTCACATTCCGAGCAGTTTTCAGAGAAAAAGTTGATTTGCATTATAAAATTAACCCTTGGCCTCTGGAAACTAGGATCTATGGAAACTGGATCTATGGAAACGATCATTTTTTCGTAACTAAATGCACTTACATCGGGGTAGTCTTTGGCAGGCACAAATACTTTTTTGGTTAAAGTAACATTTTTGCCAGTCGGTGAAGGTAGAACAAGTGGTCGGTTATTATTCTGGAATAGAACTGATCTGACTTTGACGATTTCTAAAATAATAATTAATAAAAAATTTCAATTTGTGAAAAAGAAAAAAAATGATTGAAAGCCGGATTAAATTGATTGATATACATTTTCAATAAGACATAATTCAATTGAGTCTCTCCTGGGACATTCCGTAGGAAAATTACTAGTATAGACGTAAAACTCAGCGAAATAGATGCCAAACTATCATCTAAAACCTATTCCCACGAAAAGCGTCCTAAAACTGTCGGATGTGATTTTAGCGGGTTGTATAATAAAATAAATAGTGGAGTGTGGTATACTTCTCCTGGTCTATATTTTTTCAGTTTAAGAAAATTCTTGATTCAAGTTGAAAAAAGTAGCAAATATAGACCAGGAAGCCCCGAAATCGATATAGCAAAGATATAGCTGAAATCACATACGAAATAATTTCTATTATCTGAAATGACGTTCTAAACACTTATTTGGTTTTCGGAGTTAATATACGGAGCTGAAAAATTTCTATGAGAAATATCGTGGAAAATTGCACTTTTAAAATTTTGATTTTATCACAAAATTGACTTGGCTTTTAAATAAAATTTTAAAATATAAGCTAAAAAATGTGAGATTATGCACTATTTTGTAATCTTGTTCGTACCGGTTAATTGGCAAAATTGTCGCAAAAATACGGTTGATCTAAAGGTGTCAACTTTGACAGGTATTATTTTTTGATACCACAGTTCCCGTAACCACGCTTAGTACTGTTTATTCTAGCAATTGGCCAGGTATTATCTGTTTGTTAAGAGGGTTGTCGTCGCTCAAAAAAATCTTAACCCGTGGCCGCAATTATTTTGTATTACATTTCTAACTTTTGTTTCGGGGGATAATTATCAACTGTTTCGAGTACCCGGGGTTCGGCCCCCGATACGACCCAAACGAAAACAAGTGAAAGCTGAAATGACATGATTTACAGATCAAATACGGCTACTTTACGGATTACTTTTAGAAATTATTTAACTAAAAGACAACGGTAACCCCCCTTATCTCACTGAAATCGAGCCAATCTAGCACTTATACCGGCAAATCATCAAAAAAAAATAACGATACGTTTTGAGTACTAAAATTTATGAATATTTTCATAGTCTTTGCCCACACTAGTTGAAAGTTAAGTTCATATCAATCAAATGTTGTCTTTAAAAATAGCAGACAATTTGAACTTTATGTCAGCTTGATAATGCCAAACGCGAAACGTTGCAAAACAAATTGAAAATTTCGAAGACGATTTAAAAAAATTTCACGGAATTTCTTAAAAATTAATACAAAATGGGCTGTTTTGTGCACATTGGTCCGAAAGTGCGCAACAGCCCAATTGTACCACAACAATAATTAAAAAGTTCGAAATAGAATGATTTATTAATGTCTAGATAAGCTTGTTCGACCTAATTATTAGCTGTAAACTCTATTATCTGAAATCAAACCAAACCCCTCTTACACTTGAAATGATAAACATAATTTTCGTAGGTTGCGCAAATTTATGTTTATATTCAAAATAAAAACTGTATTTCAAGTTGAATCAAAATCTGGCACTTTATTATATATAAAGAAAAAACTTTCTGAATAATCTAGCGATAAGCCGCTATAAAAACAGAGCAGAAAACAGCACTTTTAATAGCTAATTTCACTATTGTAAAAATCCTTGCTAAGATCATAAGGACCCCATAAAAAATTATGGCTCCGAGCGGATTTTCCGGACAATTTAGCAGGCCCACAGATGCAAGACACGCGATTTTTTTTCGAGAAAATGCCCGATTGAATAACTTTTGTGTACGTATTGTATTAGTAATAGCGTATTAAAATGAACAATGTTACGGAGATTTTTTATCTTAACCTTGGATTCACAGAAGTCGTTTTGGGTGAATAATCCCAGTCGTATTGAATAAATCAAAAAAAAAAGAAACCCAAATTTGAAAAGAAAAAAATGATTTTAATCCGACAGCCAAAAATCACCCAAAAAAAGTCGGTTACGTTAGAGTTTTTAACAATAGATACTTTGAGGAGATTTTATTTAATGAAAATTAAATCTAATGGCTTTGAGGACGGGTTTAAAATGAAATCTAATGATATTAGCGGTATGAAATCTAACCACACACTTGTTTAACCTTTAAAAAATGGTAATTTATAGTTTAGTAAAATCATCACTGCTGTACAATTTTGAATTCCAAAAAATTATACGAGCAAAATATGATGTTTCTTACAGCAATTTTAACTTCGAAAACGGTGATTTATTGAAAACGACTTGGAGCCATTTGATATAAATGTCTGTTGTAAAAATCTCGTTAACCCTCTCGTATTTTCTATTTGAAATTGAATTTCAATAATAGTTATTTTCAAACCAAACTATAATCGTCAAAAATATTTTTTTTGAACCTTCAGAACTAACATACAGCGCTTTGTTATTTTTCTAATTAAAAAAATAAATTTTTGACATGTTTATTTTGTAGAATACGATGTTTTCAAAGTGGGTCAAAAACGGCCAAAATGATCCGAGCGGAACTTTTAATAAAAAATACGAGAGGGTTAAAAGAATCTTTCACAACAGCCATTTGTATGGAATTTTTAATTAACATTTTGTCATATCAAAAATATGAAATACAAATTATTAAAAAAAGTTTTGTCAATTTTTGATAAAATTTTTCCAAAAATGAATATTATCATAATAAGCTAAAATGAAGTCAGTAGCTGTCAAAATGAATATAGTTTATTATTCATATCTTGAACCCAAGGAGTTAAATATTGACTCGTATAATTCCTTTTTATTCCTCAGAAGTGCCTACTAGTCTGATTTGTAATCTAATAAATTGATCTTAGATAATGAAATAATCTCATTTCCACATTTTTGCCAAATTTTTTTACAACAAATCGAACATTCATCTCGGTCAGAACTCCACTAATTAACCACTAGCCCGATATATCGACTCAAAGACCAAAAATGACCTTCAAGGACTAGCATTATGACCTTTTAAAGACTAGTATTATCCATTCAAAATTTATAATACATTGTCATTTGCGAGTTAACAAGCCTATTATTATTAGATGGAATTTTTGGTTAAGAAGTAATAATATATCGAAAATGATGCCTATGCGGCCTTTTTTATCAGGCGTCATAACCTTGAGCCAATGAAATCGCAGGATTCTTCACAATCGTGTGATGTGATTGGACACTGCCTCAAAGTTATGACGCCTGATAAAAAGGGCCGCATAAGCATCATTTTCGATATATTGTATAAATTGTGAGATTTTTTTTCCGATCTCAATAAAACTTTATTTTCAAGATTTTGATTTTTTTCAAGACCATTCTAAAAAGACCATTTCAAAAACATCAATTGTTTGCAAAAATTGACTTCGTTATTGCCTCATTTTGACGGTAATGTATTGTATAATACAAAAATCCAAATAATACGTATATAGCTCTTTAGCACCTCATTTTATATCAAATCGTTTTGTTATTAATTCAACCTACACAGTTTCACCATAATATCGCTGGCTTTAATTTTTACCGAATACAGTCATTCGAAAACAAGATTCAATTAGGTTTCGCCGTATATCAAAGTTCAAAATTTGAACTTTCCAAAAATTTTACTTTGATTGGTCGATTAGAACTTTAAACAGTCCGAAAATAGACCAATCAGAATAAATTTTTAAAATTTTTTTGGACCATTAATTCTTTCACTGAACTAGTTTGTTGTTAATAGACCCCACACAATTAACCACTAGACTGCATAGATCGGAATTTCGAGAAATTTTAATAATATAAAAATTGCCAATATTTTGCTGACAATTTTGAAATCGGAAAAACCGATCTTTGCTTGATTGACTAATTGGCTCAAAGACCAAAAACGACCTTGAAAGATAAGCATCATTAACCTTTAAGAAGATTGTTGAAAGTTTATAAACATTCTTATTTCCGAGTTAACCATTACAGACCACTCGAACAAAATTGTTAACAAGCCTGATATTATTACCGTAAATCTATATTGTTTAAATTACAACTTTGGTATTGTTATTTTTTGCCCGTTTTCAAGTCCGAAAAAGATGATTTTTGCTTCATGATAAAATAGCTCGAAATATATGTGACTCAACTCAGACTGCCGGGAGCTTACGTGAGGAGGAAATTGTTAATTAGATGAACCAATTTAATTTCAAAAAATAATCAAAAAAATCTAAAAAAAATTGTTTAGTTTTCACACCGTGGAACCTTAAAACAATAAAGTGCCGAGTTTTCCAAAGAAAATTGTCACATATACCCTCACAGCGGGAGAGGAGTGACACCGCTCCTTAAAGATAATGAAATAGAAATCAGCGGGAGACACTTTTGATTTTACACCAGAACACTAAAACTCACGCAAGGACGACATTTTATTAAACATTCAAAAACACAATCTTGGTGATTTAATCACTACGGGAAAATAACATAAAAAAAATTGGACGGAAGATCAAAATTTTACCTTCACATCACTACTTTATATTTTTTTTTATTATTCATTAGCATATAATTAAAATTATACCTTGACAACACTAGCTACCTTTTAAATTAATTTGTATTTTTGGTGTGTTATTATGATTAAAGTTAGTTTTAAACGATTAGCGCGCCAAATTTGATGGAATCCACTGGCATTTAGTGTGCTCATGGGCTTATTTATAAATAATAATCAAAACATTCTTATTTTTTTTTAACTTTTGAGTTTGTATCATATCTTTTTATTTCTTAAATTTGTCAATGGTAACACTTACTTCAAGCACGTTTTACCACCAAATTTGACTCTCTGAATCCAACTTTGAGTCAGTAAGAGAGCCTAATTTGATGGTAAATTTACTGGGAGTTAGTGTTATCGTGGACTTATTTGAAAAAAAACGTTTAGATACGTTATAAACGCTTGATAAGTATGCAATTAAAATTTATTTTTTTTATATCGAATTTTTGCTACGAAATTTTCACTTTCTGTGGGAATTACCTGATTTATAATAACCGCGGATATTTTAATACAACTTTGAATTTAACCGATGCGTGACGTAGGTAGAATGTTACCAATTTAATTTGTGTCTCATTTGAAACCGTCCAACCGGAAGGGTTAGGGTTAGATTCACCAAAAAAAATTTTTTTTGTATCTACACACAAAATCTAGCGACTAAGTTATTGAATGACAAAAGAAAATCGAAACTAAAGCTCCAAGAAAGTCATCTAAAGTCATACAAAATATACAGCCATAATAAAAAAGACTAATAATTCGTGGTATCAAATTATAAGAGGCTATATCGGCATGGGGCACCTCCTTAAAAAAGGATTCAACTAAACTTCTTGATTACCACATACCTCAGCTTGAAGCTAAACCACAAATTTAATCTCCTTATTTTTGAATTAAAATATTTGAAGATTTTAAAACTAAATTTTTATAAAAAGAAATTTGACCCCAACTAGGGATTATACCAAATTTTTAAATATTTCGGAAAATATTTTAAATTCTGAAACAAAAATTGATGATTTTTTTTGAAAGTATTTGAATATTTCGTTTTATACCTCAAACTTCAGTCATACAAAATTGTAGTCAAAATAGCTTAATTGAGACAAAAAATAAAATATGAACCCAAATATTCTGAGCTTCAACTTTGTAATTTCAGATCTAAAATTTATCAAAAATATTTGATTATTAGGTTTAATAACTAGTTGGTTGTCAAATTTAAATGAAAAAAAATGAAGTAAAAATGGCTCACTTAGTTACAAGAATCATGAAATATAACCCCAAATATTCTGACATGAGCTTGACCTTGTTTGGCTCAAATTTAACATCGAAAATGAATAATCAACGTAGCACCATTTTTGTGTATTCAGTAACACATTGTGGACACCCTATTCATTGATTTTACCATCCTTAACAATTATGCAACTTGCAAATTAACATTGACCTCAAAAATGCAAGAACCGAGCAAACAAAAGATGCGGCAACCTTCAATTTATCCCCTATTTGTTGCCTCTGTCAAACCAAATTACAGAGATAATCCAATCACAAAACTGAATTCATTAGCACAGAACCGGTCAAATAATGAGGAGAAAAAATTTGATATTTTTTGTTTGCCACTCAGGGTATTGCTAAAATTATTCGTGCAAATAGGTTAAATAGCATCAAAGGTCTTACATAATTGAACTTTTTAGCATTAAAAAGAAAAAAGCTACAAAAACGAAACCAAATTCAATTTCAGAAATAAAAAATTGCATAAACATGTGACTCCCGTGGGTTAAAAATAATCCAACACAACATAACAGCTGTTGTTTTAAGCTACCAATTTCAATGAGATAATTTCCTTCTTATTATTTTGATTTATGAATGGATTTCAGCATATATTTACATTTTTATCTGTTAACAGCGATTTTAATCCCACAATTTTTTCTTCAAATTTCAAAAACGTTTTATTTCTATACAAGAATTTTTAAAGATTATTAAGATTTCACAATTTTTTATGCATGAAAACAATTCTTAAAAAACTAAATTTTCTAAAAAATAGTATGAAATTTTTTTAAATTCATAAAAATTTGAACTCTGAGAATGTTTCGCATTTTATAGCACTAACCAACAATTTTCAAAAAATTTCACAGTTATTTTTAGAATTTTACCAAATTATTATTTCTGCCGAAGAAATTATTAAAAGTTTAAGATTTCTGATGATTTTTCACATTTTACGAAAAAATTCCGCAAACTTTCCAGTGATTTTAAGCATATTTTTTTAAATATTTACCTTCTGCTAAAAGTCTTTCAACATGATGAAAAACGTTAGGATACGATAGGCAAGTTTTTTGATCTTTTATTAATTGTTGAAGATAAGTAGCTCTATCTTTATCTCTGTCCATTCCTGGTAGGCCTAATAGCGCTGGGTCAACGGGGCTGGCCGACCTCGTGGTCCCATTCCCGCTCAAGGTCGATTCTGTTTTTAACTCCATTTAAGGGTCAACAATTATTTCTCTTTTTTCTATCGACCTCTTAACGAGTCATTTTTAAAGGGGGTATTTACAATTATTAAGGAGAGGTTGCGTGCTGGATTAGGTGACAGTGAAGGGTAACTCGAGCAGGGAGACGTAGGGCGGTAAATATTTTCATTGGACCGTTCAAAACCCATCCAGTATTATTATAAGACGAAAAAATTGACAAAATATGAAATATAACCCCCGTAAAACAGCAGGAAAGAGAGATTTCATTTATTTGTTTAATTCTATGTTTATTTTGGGCGTGGGAAAAAACTTCCAAATGTCCATTTTACCGAAATACCCGCGCATAAGCCCGTGGGAGTTTTATTAAATATTCAAGAAATTTCTTGTCAGAAATTATCCCTCGTTTTATTTATTGGTCTGAGGTGATAAAAAATGCCTCTCTATAAAAATAAGATCCTTAGTCGGTGATTGGATGATTTTTTTATCTCAATAAAATTTATAAAATTATTTTTTCTTTGACTTAGGATATAATTAATTTTAAGTGCTCCGGAGAGTTTGCTCATTATCCCTAGTTCTATCTTGACAATATTTTTGTTTTCGATGAAAACATCCTAATTGGACGATAAATTTTTTTTTTGAAAATTTTTTTAATTATCAAGAGCATTTTAGAATAAGCTTATTTTCTCTAGATTTATTCACGATTTTTTTTCAATATTTAAAAATAAGGTCCTCAAGTGCTAATTGGCTGAATAATTTATTTTTAAAAAATTCGAAAAATAATTTTTAGCCCGCGGGCAATTTCATCTTCAAGTGCTCTTGAGAATCTGACCAAGAAAATTGAAATAATTGTTGAAACTTTTCCTTTATAAAATGATTTGGCGTAGCCACTATTGGTGCTGACTGAAACTCATGCATTTTTAATATATTTTCTCTGAATCGCTCGGCCAAGCAGTGTAGGAGTTATCTCTTTATTTGTGGCGGAATCTCTATTCGTTTCTGTTTTTTTATAATAGAAAAATATTTCTTTATTTTTTTACAACGCGGCGAAGTCTATCTGATTCATAAATATGATACGCTGTCTAGCGGTGGGGCTCTATGTTTTTTTCTCTCTCTGACGGCTCTGAGCAAAAAAAAATATATATTTTATTATTTTTTCGAGGGGGGACTAGGGGTGTTTCTTATTTCTTAAAAATTCGCTTTCGAGTGGATAGGATGGGGTAGGGTGGTCAATAGAGTTTGACGAGACCGACACGACTGCTCTGGACACTAGGGTGTGCCCTACCAAAACCGCCCTCCCTCCCCAGATCACAAAAGGACACTCAAAAAAAAAGTCATGTGTCATTAATCCCTATGATATGTGTGAAAGATCTAACGCGGAATAACGTGAATAATATTGGATAACTATTTATATTAATCACAACGGGAAGTTGAAAACAACACTTGGACGTTAAAAGTATGACAAAAAAACCTAGTTTTCGCGAGTTAAAATATTCCGGAAATTGGCTAGAAAAGATTTAAACAGCTTTGAAAAAAATCGGAGGGAACGTTAATCCGCCTAATTTTTATTTCTAAAAATTAATACCTTCACAGTCGAATTATTTAAAAAAATTGGTTTCCAGAACAATAAACCTTATAAATTTGGAGTACCAATTTTTGAAAATTAGGCGAATTATGTTAAGGCGGATTAACGACGTTAATTTAACGTTCCCTCAAAAAATTGCATACTATAAAATAGCTCAAAAAGCGCCAATTTTAATTAGTTACAAAGGCTACCAATTTCCTACAAACGTTAAAATACTAGAGTTTCATACATTTTAATTAGATAACTTAATGTTAAATCGAAATTACAAGGAATATTCAAGATTGGGATTTCTAGGCCTGGTGATTTGCGTTTAACCAATTAAAGCATCGGAAATCACGACGTTGACCAATAAGAGCTTTAAAAAAAGTTCAACCTCGATTGTGAATCGCGACGCCGAGAGATACCATAGTGGGATTCCCAGTCTTAGATATATTTTATTTCACCACAAAAATTCACTCGAGTTATTCTAAAATCAGGAACTCTTAGATATCTTATGTAATTTTTTATTACTGAAATCAGCGTAATATGAGGTTGTATAGATGAAAGAGCATGTTGAAACGGCTACAAAAAATTTAGAGCATGACAATTAATCAAGTTTCAATTACTTCAATTAATAAATTATTTTCTTTGGCTAAAAAATGCTTTAAAAGTCTGTTTTTAATCTTTAACCAAGTCACGCGGATTTGCAAAATGCAACAAGTAAAGCAGTTAAGAAACAGTAACTTATTTTGATAGTAAACCCTAACAACATCTGGTAAAATTCAGCTCCTTATCGCCACACTTTGAAGTATTTTTTCAAGGAATCATACCAGAGTATAGGCTATACTGTATAGGCTATTATAGGTAAAGAAACTATTTGGATTAAAATATAGCGCTGAAGAGCTATACAGTATAGCTCTTCAGCGCTATATTTTAAACCAAATAGTTTCTTTACCTATAATTTACTAAGGTACTAAAGGTACTAAACTATAATTTCTGCCAAAATTAGGCTGTTCATCGCCCTAATTTCGTAGCTGAGAGTTTTTTTATCGCGATTTATTCTTTATCCAACCGAACTCACTTTTTATAGTAAAGATAGAGTGACCAAACCGTTTATATTTTGGCTTTTGGAAACGAATCATCTGATTGAGTTCTTAGATAGCTCAAAATGATCACAAATATTAAGAGTTTGATAAAAAAACAATCCGAATCAGATAATTTTTTCAAAAACTTACAATAAAAAAAATAATAATCTTAAAAGTTTTTCGAAAGAAAAATGGAGAAAATGGTCCGATATTTGTGGTCACCTTGAGCTATCTAAAAACTCAATCGGATTACTAGGTTCTAAAAACTTAACGGTTAATGGTTTGGACGTCCTATCTTCACTATAAAGTTAATTCAGTTTGATAAAGGATATTGAACAGATTTCGTGGGTTGGAAATAATAGGCCAAAAAATTAAATGCCAAAAAAATGATATTTTATATCTTTCTCGCAGTAAATCTTTTTTTACAAAAAAATAATAATTTTCATGTAAATTCGAGCGAAATTTGAACCAAAAAAGTAAATTCGATATTTTTTTTGATGAAAATTTGTCGAGAAAATCGACAAAACGACTATTTTTCTCGGAAAAAAAACAATTTCAAAATAAGTTATTCTGAATATTATTTTTCCATTCGAAAAATATTGTAAGAAACGCAAAATTTGATTGCGAACAAAAATTCGTCTTTATACCAGTATCCAAAAAAATTGAAATTTCCGATTTTTTGGCATTTTACTATTTCGGCCTTTTACTGCCAACCTGATTTCGCAAGCAGAATGAACCGCAGTTAGCAATACAACCAACTTAGATTTTTCGCATTCTGAGCCGGAAAGTTACTTCGTGAAACATCTTTATCTCCTCTACGTGATAAATATGTTTGAAAAGTTTCCTGGGCGGAAAGTCCTTATAATCTCCCAAAATCACTTGAACTTAAAATTTTGTAGGAAGAAAGTCCTAACTCATTCATGTAAAACAGGGGTTTTCATGATAAGATTAATCATAACTTTGCCATTTTTAACCCAAAAATTAAAAAAAAAACAATCAAAATACCAAATGGGTCATAAAACTTTATAGCTTAGACGTAAACTACATGTAGGCTATTTATTATTCCTAAATATTACATATAAAAATTAACGGTATCTATTCATAGTCATGACAAGATATTTGGTGTAAACGCTTTTTTGTGTACATAACTCACATTCTGGGGCGAGGTCTAAAAAAGAACAACTCGGATTAGTACATTTGTACGGATCATTTTTTTTTGAAAAAAATTATCGAAAAACCCTTTTGAGAAAAATAGTTGTAAATCAAATGCAATTTATTTTATTAAAATGTTCTGATAGAGTTAACTCGTAGACTCGATTTCTGTCGACGCGTCGCCATACACCATTTAATTGCATTTTACGACGCTTAATCATTAATGACAAGATCAGTTATAAAGTTTTCGATTAACTTTGAAAAAAATGACGTTTGTGCGTTTTTTTTTGGAAATTTTCACTGTATTACAGTACTTATTTGTTGCAAAATTTTTTTGAATCACAAAATTAAACTTCTGATCAGAAAAATATTCTAAGACTTTTTTTCCATTACCACATAGCCAAAATGATCACGTGACCGTTATTCAAGAATAAGGTCGGCAAAAAATAGTACTGTTTTTTTTCAAAAATTGCTTAAATCACTTTTTGAAAAAAGTGAAAATGGTTTTTTAGAAGTTTTATAAGACCTTTTTGTCCATTACTCCAAAGTCCAAAAACGATCACGTGACTCTTAAATTTAGGAAATAAGTTTTGATTCAAGTAAACATTAGATGATCAAATTACGCCAAAAATTTTTTTGGGACAATAAACGACCTAATTTAAGAGTTTTTTGAACAGTAATAATATTTTCCAAACACTGTCACGTGATCTTATTTTCAAGAATAGGATTTATCTATGACATTTTTCAATACCTTATTTTTGAATATTTTCGTCACGTGATTGTATTTCGGATTTGATTGTAATGAAAAAAAGTCTTGAAGTGTGAAGTTTGACCCTGGATTTTTTTGACGTAATTGAGTACTTTTTTTTAAATTACTGTACTATGCCTTTTTTCAAAAGTACTCAAATCCGTGGAAGACCATTAAATATAATTCGTACGAATTAGACTTTATTGCATTACAGTATGGCCTCCGGTTTAAATAGAGCATTTCTGGAAGTCAAAACTTCCGAAATACTGATAACATAAGAATGCGTAGGCGAAAGAAAGAAGAGAGTTAAGCTTTCTCATCACGAGAAATAAATATTCCACAAAAATTTAAGAGTCATTTTACTAAAAATTTTTGTAAAAAACATATAATTATTCTTAGACAGAGCGATAGAAAATCATTTGAAGTTTTATATTAGGTAGTTTCAAATATAATTAAGTTTAATTTCATCTTATTTACTTGCACTTTTTGTGTGTAAAAAGGGGAGGGTATTTTCGCAACTTTTGTTTTCTTATCCTCATTAAATGCCTTTTAATTTGTTTAAAATTTTTGTTTGTTTTTTCAATTGTATAGCAAATTGGCTGAATATAATATTTTAAGCTATTGAAAAATGTATGTTGATAATGAAACTTTGCTAATATAACGCGTCGCCATAATCGAGTCTGGGTACAGATTCATGTCTGAAGTCTACGAGTTAATCTTATCGCAAATTTTATCGAGTTAAAAATAAAGAAAAGTTACAGAAGGTTTCTTGTACATCACTTTTTTTGAAAATATGAAAAACAGTTTCTGAGAAAAATAGTTTTTATTCAGAGGTGATTTTTCGTTAAAATTTAATTTTAAAAAAGCAACAAAAATTTAACTTAATTTTAAACTTATTTCCGGTTCTACTCCACTGAAACTACAAAATAAATAATTTCAATTGTAATCCTTGAAACGGATAACAATTTTTGAACATTACTTTCAACAAGTCTTCAAATAAAATTGTAATTCAGAGTCTGAATTCAGACGCGATTTAAAAAAAAAGTCACACAAAATTATTAACATACAGCATGTCAAATTGCTTGCAATCTTACTTTTTTGCTGAAGCTCATCTCCGCCAATAAAAACGTTTGAATTTACAAACACGTAGGACCAACAAACGGTTTCAATCAGTTCTGAGCAAAAAACAAATATCGCAAGCAAAAATGTGACATGTTGTATCTAATTATGGAATAAAAATGAATGAAATTCGTTTTTTTATTTAGAAAAAGTATTAACCGAACGTGAATGAGGTCGTACAAAATGGTGCACGGGGAACGTAAACGAAAAGATTGCGAGAGGGTTAAAAGCCCATAAATTTTTTTTTTATTTCATTTTAGACGGATAAGTAACGGATGTGTCCATCCCCGAGATGCATGTTTTATGACGTGCCATAATCATTTAAAACGCAACCCAAATTGCTTTAAACACTGGTTAGTGCCATTTGCACGATTAAAAAAATAAGAATTTTTTTGCTTAAATTTTCGAAATTTTTTAACAGCACCCTGAAAAAAGTTTTGCAATCTGCAGAACTTATGGCTGTCATAATATGGTACTCCCAACAAGTGAGTTTTACAAGTGTATCTGATTTCTACGATAAAAAGTTTAATGCTGTGTCAATGAATTTTTTTAAAGATACTAGCTGCGATACCTACTGATTAGGGGAGTAAATTAATTTCTTGCAAAAGGTCAAGTTTGTGTATTGAAAAATTTTCCATATGAGATTCACTAACTGGAACAATTTTTTTGGAGTCCGTTAGTGTCCCAGTTTCACTGTCACTGTAATTGATGCAAAAAAATATATTGGACATTTCAAAATTTGGCCGAAATAAAGTCTTTGAATTGCTACAATTCTTTGAGTGCTAACCATATGGGAAATTGGATAACTTTTAAATGTATTATTTTTGAGTTAAGAGTAATTTTTCAAATTTACATGACATGATCTATGCAAAAAAAATTTCAAAATTTCTCCAGGAAAGTGTTCAAAAACGGAGAACCGTTTTTGAAATTGCCCATGATATGGCTTGGAATTTTCAAAATAAATTCAAGAATAATTTCGAGCCACATGAAACGCAAAATTTTTCGGAAAATGCTGATTTTTGGAAAACAGGAAATATTTTTTCTAAATTTTTTTCTGGGTCAAAACAAAAACTTAAAGTGCTACGAAAATAAAAAAAACTTTAGGTGGTCGATTCTTGCCGTTCCTATCTTACCTTACTAGTGATATAAAAAACTGGTGATAAAACCTATTTAAAAAAACGTCCAATTTGTATTTAATGTGAGCCTTGTGGATATAAATCTCTCAGCCTAATTAATTTGGATTGCTTTCCTAATTCAATTTATTTTTTACCATTTTTTTGTGTTCACCCCTAAATTGGACGTTATTTCCCCAGAGGTTTTTTGGCTTTTTTCGGCAGCTGTGATTGTGGTTACTTTGAGAAAGAAAATGCAATTTTCAACCACAAGGTGGGACTATAGATTAATCAAACTTCATTTTATTTCCATTAATTTTGTCACCTCAGAGGGGTTAATCTTGACACGTTGAACTCGAGTAAAGATTTATCTTAAAGCTATTGTTTAAGCTAAATTCATTTTCACACTTCGCGATTTAAAATTAATTAAACAAAAATGATTTTTAATTTGAACTTTCTCAGTGAAATAGACGATAAGGTCATGTTTTTTAACGGATGAACTTTAAGCCAATAATATTATATTATCGATTAGAAAAAATAGGATGACACGGAAAAACTCACGAATTGCCCGATAAAAATTATTTTCTCGATGAAAACTTTAAAAGATGTTTTTAAATTATAAAGAAATTTTATAAAAGGTTCGAAGATTTTTCAAAATTTTTGGTTGTAGAAATCTTACAAAAAAAGGTTTCAAAATTTGATAACGGCAAAATATTCGGCTGAACCATCTAACGCACTTTTTTCTCTCCCTTCTGGTTCTAGATGGCCTGAATTGTTGGATTTATAATATTACGTTTGACCGAGGTTTAATTCTTTCATTTAACATAAAACTCGAAATCCGCTAAATTTCTTTTGATAAAAACTCTTATATATTTCTTGAAAATTCACCAGTCCGAACCTAATTATAAGCAATAATTTATTATTTAATAGAGAAAACCACGACACGCGAAAAACTCACCAAATTCGAGATAAAATACTTAGCAATGAACAGAAATGTACAGTAGCGCGTCATGCGTATAAAGGCAAACAGTTGTCAGCTCGACATTCAAAGCTACAAATCATTTATGCAGATTTATCGAAATTTACTTTATTCGGCTCGTAATTTGAATGAGAGAGGAAGATTAAATTAAATGGATTAACCATTGCTTCTTTTGGGCTAAACTATTCGTGAATTTATGCATTCACCGCTCTAAACGGTTGAATGTCGCTTACTATTTCACGTGCTAATAACTTGATGTTTCCATTTTATAGATTCAGATGCCGCTGGCATGCGTACTTCATAAATTTATTTGTGAAAAATTATAACTGTCGAAAAATTTGGCTCAGTTTGACCAAAATGCGTAGGCGAAAAAGTTTTTGTGGAAAATTGAAAAAAATTTACTGTGTCTTACATTTTTTATCTCATGCAGATTTTGTCAAGCTTTTCGATGCGCATAGTCAGAAGAGAGTTCGATACACAGCTTGAACCATTTAGTTATATCATTTTTCATCCGACAAAACATACTGAGTTATCATGAAATCAGCTGAAATAGTCAATGAAGATAAACAGTTATGCTTTTCTTACGGTCGGGGGTTTTTTTTACCGCATTGAAAAAAGTGGTTTTTCAGCATTTTCTAGAAGACGGTTTATCAGAAAGACCTGAATTTTCGGGAATACAGATAACTATGAACGTTTGAGGTTGAGGGTGGCGAAATTTCTAAAAATTTTAAGTCAGCTGTTCTAGAATTCCGAAATACTGTGTTTTTAACCAAATTATTTTTCAAACAATACATACATATGAAATTTTCGATTCTTTTCAAACTGTATATAGAAAATCCTGCCTATGCGTTGAATTTTATCAGGCGTCATAGCTTTGAGACAGTGACCAATTAAATCACTGGATTCTCGACAATCGTGTGATGTGATTAGACACTGTCTCAAAGTTATGACACCTTATAAAATTCGACGCATAGGCAGGATTTTCGATATAAAGGAAGTCAATCTCAGGAATGAAATTGAAGCCATTTCAATCAATGTGAATAAGTTTGCGTCAGTCTGTTAGCTCATTTCCACCTTATCAACCTTTTTCCCAGGAGAGTATTTATACTATTAAATGCAAAAAATTGATTAAATGCTTGGATGTTCAATTTGTTAAACTCCGTAGCGCATTTCTGAGCAAATGTTTTTTTAAAATTTGAGTGCTTTAAAATGCCGTTCGAAAATTTAAACAGAAAATTAAACTCGTAGATTAACGAAATCAAGCGATGGTTTATTATATTTATATATTTTTTTTGATTCAATTAGATGTTAATTAATAAAAATTTGTTTGTTTAGAATCATTACAATTGAAGCGCCATAAAATATAGTCGATTACCGCGGCCACAAGTCATTAACACAGTGCCCTAATAACACCACATAATCACACTGTGGCTCAAAATGACATTGTGGATTTTTCCAAATTCACCCCCCTGAAATATTGCCTGCTTCTTCTGCATTTATTTTTGGCAGAGAATGATTTTTTCATGTTTGAATAAAATTTCTATATAAAATTAGTGTCACAACAACGGGTCATTTATGTCAAAAGTAAATAAATTGAGCCGATTCGAAAATTAAAAAAAATTGCGGAGGAATTTGGTCGATAGCTATATTTATCAGGCTACTTTTTTCATGAGAATTGCTAAAATTTGATATAAATCCGGTGTCACGAATGTCACATTTATCCTACTTTTACACGTCCAAAAACACTTTTACTCATCTGACCTCGGATCACTGTCGGATTAGGATGAATTTCACGAAAAAAAAATTAACAAAAGAAAAAAATTCCAAAAGTTCGACAACCTCCTTAAAATTTCGACCACAATATTGACAGGTGATATGGATGAATAAAATTGGGAGTCTACAATTTTGATCAAAGTTTTTTAAATGCATTTTTACATTGTTGAGTTTGGCTTAGAAAAATCCGGAAGTTATTCTTACCCTCACCGAACCGGATAATTATTTTAGAACCGGGTACTTGTGAGGAAATAATAAATATAATTGTAAAGCATAACAATATGAAATTTTCTGACCGTAGAAACCGCGGAAAGACAAACCGAAAACTATTATGATATTTCGAATGATAAAATAATTATCAAGAGTGTTTTTGCAAAAATGAAGGACAATTTTTGTTCTTTTGAAATATCGATCACGATCCTCGAGTACAAAAAAAATTTCCCACTGTTAAAAAAAAATGGACTCGGGGATAGTTATAGGCCCCTAATAGAAAAATTTATCTTTAAAGCGTAGGTGATTTTAATAAAAATGTAAAGTATGTAGGCTTGTTTTTGACCACTTTTGTGTATTTTACGAAAATTGTAAACTTTTGATAATTCTATGTGAAAAACTTTAAATGGATGATTTGCAGCGGCGATTCTTTCATTACAAAAAATAAGATAAGCTATTTCAAACAAAATTAGGCAAATTTTGTGCTCATGATACGATTTTAATCTAAATTGTTCTGAACTTTTGCCAAACCGAAGAAATAATTATTAGTATGACTCGATTAAAAAACCCAGAGTTGACAAAATCAAAAGATTCTGGAAACTAAATCCGAAAAACAAAAAGTGAAATTAACGTTTTGTGAGAAAAATTAAATTTCAAAATTTGTCATCTCAGGAATTGGCAGAAAATGCCCATTAGTGAAACGTTTAAAAATAGATCGCTTTATTTTTATGCAAAATTGGCAGAGCAACATACATTCGCTATACAATTGTAATTTCAAAATTTACTTCAAAAATTAAAAGTCTGGGTTTTTTTCCGCGGAGGTAAAAAAAAATCAGGGAAAATCATTTTGAAAAGCAAAAAACGATAAAAGTTTTTATTAAATGTATGTAGATTTATATATATTCGGAATCCGCTCAAAAATTAGATCAATTTCTGAGATCAAAATTTTCGATACTGATTAGTTTTAATTTAAACCAATCATAAATCTAATAAACTCTCAAAAGTTTAATTAAATTTAACTCTCACAGTTTCCTAAAATAAAAATGTTCTAGACTTAAGAGAGTCGGTGAATTTTGACTCTTGATGAAAACTTTTTACTGGGTTTATATACTTCTCAATAATACCACAAGTAATGTTCCTACTCCAGCCAACTTTTATTTTCGAATTCCTGCTTTTTAATAAAATTTTGAGTTCGAATTGAACTTTTCGAAGTCGACAAATTATGATAAATTTTTGAAAACACTTCCGAACATTATTAAAAAATGCCTTATTTTTTCTTCAATTTTTTTTTACAGTATTTGTGTTAAATCAACGAAAAAAATTCTTCAAAATAGCCACTTTTACTTTTCGCGTAGGTGACCACATATTTTTCATATGCTATTTGAAAAATCATATGAAATTTTTTTGGATTTTCGTTCGAAACTATTTAGAAATATATTGAAATTTTTCCCACTTCTTGTTCAAAATTTTTCGAACTAATTTTCTGGAATCCTGAGCTGAAAATATTGGGAATGGCTACTTTCACTATATTTAAATATTTCTTCGTTTTCTTTCTTCGCTCTTGTTATACTCTGAATCTACTTTTTAAACGAAACTACGGATTGGCAAAATACTCAAGGGCCTCATTAATCCGTATTAAAGAATATTTATCACATCAAACTTCTCCGAATGATAAGCCAGAAATATTCTTTCTGATGTGGTTAAAATATTTCTCTGGTTTTTCCGTCTTTTTTCACAAATTTAAATTTTCGAATTTTGACTAGAAATCGATAAAATAAAATTAAATAAATCCGAGTCACTGGTCGAAAGCGTATTAGAAACTATGGAGCAAAACGCGCGTTTTTTGAGATGTTTTTTCAAAGACGATTATAAAGAAAAATAAATCAATCTGAAGAATTCAGATAATACAAAGTAAGCTGAAAAGTGGCAACTTGTGTTCAAAAAAGTTTTTATTCGAAAATTTCGACAGTGGCATAAAGTTTCTCAATCAAGACAGAACGAAATTGAAAAAGTGCAAATCTGTCAAAATGCACCAACCTCCTTAAAGTTAAATAATACAGAAAGAAACGGAAAATGGTCACGCGTGACGATAAAGTTACTCTGAGATTTAAACGACCTCGGTCATGTACAATGTACACCAGATACTTATCAACGACCTAAGTTTGAAAAATGAGCAATTCAGCGAAATTTAAAAAAACATATTTTAGTGAATACGGTTGAAATCGCCAAAATTTTTTAAAAAATCGTTATCTGAAATTAGTTAAGCGTAACCTCAAATAAGAAGGCGTTACTTTAACCGAGTACTTGTTGGTTTTTATTTTGGCATACTAAAATCTGTGTTTAACAATTATTAGTGAAATTGATTAAGCTCAAGTGATAGTTCAAAACAGCAGGTTCAAATACAAAAGTTCCATGAGAAAAAAACTAAACTTTGAAAGCGTCATAAAACTGGAGAGATATTCATCTAAAAAGTTGTAAATTTCTCTGGACCCCCGAGTTGGTTATAAACCTCAAACGCGGCGATAATTGGCATCGATGATTAAGATAGAGTTGGCGGAAAATATAAATTTTTGGAATTTTTTAGGGTGTTCACGCACAATTCCCTTTATTAAATTGATTATAGGTAATCAATCATTCTTCTCAAAGTTATATAAAATTCTCCAACCTAATTTCATGTTGTTAAGTACAGTAATTTAAATCAAATAAGAGATTTAATACCAGAACTTATCGATATAAATAATCAATCTTTTCATCACCGTATCGAAAATCCTGCCTAGTCGTATACATTTATCACTACGTCACAACTTGTGACTCACAACTTTGTGACTCACAAGAATAGAAAGTGACCAATGAAATCACTGGATTCTCGAGAAGTGACCAATGAAATTACCGGATTTCTCTATTTGTGACGTAGTGATTAATTTATACGACTAGGCAGGATTTTCGATATAACTTCAATTTTAATAAAAAAACTAAATTTTTTATTAAGCTTTCGATTTTTTCAACTTATCATCAGAATGTGCGAATAAATTAAAATATTTTTTAAGTGAGAATTTTCGCAGGTATAACTTCATTTTAATTTGGCAATAATAAGCCTCGAAATTGCCAAATTACAGGCCTACTATTCTAATGCTACAAAATCAGTAAGTTTGATTATTCAGCAAAATATGCTCTGTGTTTGTATAACCAAACTTACTGATTTTGTAGCATTAGAATAGTACGCCTTTAATTTGGCAATTTCGAGGCCTATTATTGCCAAATTGAAATGATGTTATACCTGCGAAAATTCTCACTCAAAAAATATTTTAATTTATTCGCACATTCTGATGATGATTTGCAAAAATCGAAAGCTTAATAAAAAAAGTTTTTTCATTAAAATGCAAATAATATATCTCGCAAACCCCTTTACAATATAACTTTAAAGTAAATAAATTTTCACGATTGAAAAATTCAAATCGATTGACTCTCTAATTTTCATTAAAAATTAAAGCCAAATGACGAGAAATACAACTTATCCACAGTATCGAATTTTTTTCGGAAGCTGGTTTCCAAAATTATTTTAAATTAATTTTATGTTAACCCCCACTTGCGCAGTTGTGTTTTGAAACACTGAGGCCAGACATTTTATGAGATTGTCTTATTTTGGCAAGCGAATTTTAGTGGTCAAAAACCTATGTCATGAGTTTTAGCTTATACTTCTTATACAATTCTTGTACAATCAACTTCATACTTTCAAGATCGAGCGTGGAAATTAATTCTCCCCCACATTAATCACGTGATTCTAAAAGCAAATTAATTGCATAAAAGATTTTGTGGGGAATTGCGGGAAAGCTTGCGCGCCTGTTATTGGCTGCAACTTTCACGTTATCCCCCCGCATCACTTTGATGACGCATCTTTTGCATCAAAAAAATGGAGCTCACAGAGTGTATTTTATTAAAATTTTGTTTGCTTGAATGAGTATTTCTATAATTTCTCAATTTTCTTTCATGGCTATTTTTGCGGACTGCGTTTTAACAGAGAAACAAAAGGCGCAAGTGGGAGTGAAAAATTTCTAGAATTCAAAATTTTGACATTTTTGTTTGCAATTTACAGCTACTCAAAATGTCATTATATCTGTTTAAAATGTTGAGTAAAATATATTTCAGATCCGTCACGGCCAGCCTCTTGACTAAGTGAAAATAACGCCAGTGAACGTTCGCCATATATTATATGAGCAATAGACATTTTTTATTTTCCAAATAGCTCTTAAAACGCTCTTTGAAGAGTTTAATTTTTACTGGCGAATAATTTATGATTTTAATAAGGTGATGATCATAAAACATGAAAAAAGCAAGTTTATAAATCATTGTTTTTCGTAACTTTTGCTAAAGTACTCGACGCTGATTGGCTTACATTGTTCTCTGGCTGACCATTTTTTACGATATAATTAATCTTTATTGTGTAAAGATTTGTTAACGGTCGCCAAAAAAGTTAAGAACCATAGACTATGGTCGAGTACTTCTTTAATAATGTGAAAGTTACGACAAAAAAATATTTAATAAACTCGGGACAAACTTGAGATAAACCCGGAATAAAATCGCTTTTTCATGGTGTTATATGAGTTTCCACCTGGTGTGCGGTGCACAAGCTCGATTTAAATGATGCTAAATGCGCGGAGATGATTGGCTGAAGGGATCTCTCGTTTGCTTCAGAGATCCGTATCGAAGATGATGACCGTGACAAGAAAAATTTTTGGTTCTTTTTTGGAAGATTGGCTTATATTATGACGCGATTTTGTTGTTTTGAAGCGAATCTCCCTAACAGAATATAAATACGGAATTTGACGTAGAAAATTGATAATATTCCAAGATTCATCAATCATAATTTATTTAACGCATCGCTTTATTTTTTAATTTTCACATTTTTGTCAAAAATCTGAGTTTACTGAGCAACCTGATCATAAATTTGGCACATAAAACAAAATACTTGTGAATTGATAACGTTTCAATGGATTTTGTGCCTAAATGACCGGAATTAACTCGTACACGCGCTAGCTCTTTTTCGGACTTAAATCATCACAAAAGCATCTACAAAAGTAACGATCAACTTTGGGAATAATTGGTGTTTGTACGTTTTTTATTTGAAAATTTTTACTGGAATTTTTTCCAAAAAATCTGACTTAAATCACACGTTTGACAGTCGAAAGTTCTTAGCTGATTAGGTTATGAATTCTGTGTTTGACTTTCCTTGTCAGTTTTTGGGGTAATACTCTAATAATGAACATTCATCAATATATTACTAATTATACTATTTTCAATATGAATACATATTATATATTTATTACTGGTCTATATTTGCTTATTTTTACCTTTTCAATAAAATACGCTTGCTCTGAGCTGAAAAAGTAAACATTAGAAAATATAGACCATTGCTCTCCGTAATAGATTGTATCATACGTAATTAATATGGCTTTCTTATCATGTTTTGCGTTTTTTCCAATTAATAATCCAAGAAAGAATGCAAAAAAATCAAATTTTAGTCAAAATCGGCGCATAGATCTCACACTTTTCTTATCACATAAATTTTTTTTGGCATCTAACTCTTCGTTATCTCTGTTTATTTTTTTAAAAATTTTTTTACAATACGACGTACTCCATTCTACAATGAACATGAGGAGAAGTTTTTGAGGTACTAGGAGAATAGTACATAAGTTATATCGTAACTAAACTCGGGACAAACACTGAGCAAACCCCGGAAACATTCCCCTCTCTGTTCAAGCGCGTGGTTTTATTTATCATTCAGCGCAGTTATTTCCCACGGATCTGTCCTTATCTGCACGCGGACTGTCAATACCTATATCAGTTTAGGACGTGCTCTACAAAACAAGACATCATTCATTTATATACAATATCCGATACATAACAGAATAACATAGGCATAAAATGCAGCGGCTTATAGGACTAACGTATAGAAGGTTTTGACAGAGGAACATCTGTGTGCGAAATTCGCAAGTAAGATTTCCGAATTTGATACTTGAAAAATTATGGACTCCCGCATCTAAGATAAGACAAACTAAGTAAAAATAGTTACTTTTGCAATACACGTGTTGGTCTTTTTCTTATTTGGAAAGTAGTCTTGTTTCTGAGGAGTTTTAAGTTTTTTTTTGCCGACAACCGCGAAGTGTAATTTTCATAGTCTTGCGATTATTCTTCGGCGGCCACGCAACTGATCCTCCTAACAGCATGCCAATTCTAATACAATTACTGCAGACATTGAGGAAATTGCCTAGAATGAATAAGATACTGTCCAAGATCTATTCCTAGTCTCCAACATCCTTATCCATTGCTAAAATCTTTATTAACGGACAAAATTTTCAGGCGCTTCACCCAAGAACTTCCCGCTTATTTTTCCTTTACAAGTATAGTTTTTTCAATCACACCGCTTCACTCCTTTCAGCCAGATACGGAAAAAAAAATAAAAAAATCGGCCAAAAAATTTATAACGTTTTGTTGTTTTTGCAAAACCGAAAAGTACAAGAGCCTTACTTGGTACTCGTTTTGATCATTATTTTGTTTCGTTTCCGAAAAGCAAAATCGCTAGTATTTGCACAATTCGAGGAGGCAACATATAATCCAGAGAATTCATACAAATTCACAGGGCACATAAAAGGAAAAAAAAAAACCATTCGTTTGTGGGAGCTGAGGATTTTAACGGTGACGAATCGTGCTGCTGCTGCGCTCGCCTGCCGTAAAAAGTAACCGAATTAACACGTTGCGGGGACATTTTTTGCGTTTTATTTGGGCGTTATTCCACTAATACTTTTTATCGGGCTACTCGACTTATTTTTTTTTTTTTTTTCGGTCTTAATTTGTTTTTTGAGCCTTCTTTTGTTCGGTATCTTACAATGCAAAAAATTTGTGTCCAAACACCGACACAATGAGTGAACTTAATCAAAACAGCAAAAGGGACGAGAGTCAATAGAAATCGAGGGTGGTGTTGAACCAGGATAGTTTTTTCACTATTTAGTGGTATAATACTTAGACGTTTTATCTCGGGACAAATTGATTTATGACATCCAAAAATGGGCCCAAGATATGCTCTCTATGTAGAAAAAGACGGTTAAACTAAAAAAACACTGAATAAATCAAACTATACGTTTGATTTTGAACAGGCGACATTATAGTATTTTAGCTTTGGATTACGGTTTATGAAGAAGTCTGGGATGATACGTTCCTAGCAGTGTTGCGTGGGTGAGGGTATGCCTTCACTAAATATAGAGCAAGAAAAATATTTAAAATTGAAAAATTCACTAAAAAGTATGAATACTGTCACTAATTTAAGGTCACTTATTAGCGTACAACATAAACCAGACCATATTTTGAGTCTAAAAAATAAATAATGCTCATCATTATAATAATTTTGAGTTGATTTTTAACTATGAAAAATTTAAAAAATGAGGTCTGACTATTTTGCTTTTAATTTACCCTTTTTCAAATCAATTACTGGCTCTTGGCTTGCGGAAGCTCAAAAAAGTAATTTAAATTACTAATTCTTGGTTTTATAAAAATGAATTCAGATTCAGCAAAGTATCCGAAATCTTTATAATAAATGGATTTATTACGTCCCGCTTTCCATATTATTCTATATTTTGTAATAGATTTCTTTTCATTTCCCGATTTTTGCCGTTCCTCGCCGGTAAATAGAAGGGTTGTGTTTATCAACCACAAGTTCGCACGTATACGCGTTTGTTTGCTTCACTTTCTCCTTTCTTATGTTTTACCTCCTCCCCTCATCGCCTCCTTATCCCCTCATATTCGTTTTTCCCCCCATGCCCCGTTCTTCCCTTAATGCAATTGTTTCAAACTTCGAGAAGGAATATAACATACGGGTAAAAAAGAAATATCGGTCATATCAAAGTTGGAATGTATATATGTGTCAAAAAAACTCGGCCGCATAGATCTCAACATAGCTTTCTTCTTATCACATAATATTTTTTGGCATCTATCTCTGTTATTATTTTTGAAAATTTTTACAATTAAAAAAGGCATCTAACTATAAAAAATCATAGTCTCTGAATAAAAAACATAGAACAAAAGAATTATAAATTCAAAAAAAAATTTTCGATATTTAATGTCTGTTTTGATTGACCACATCTTTATTATATATTATACTGTGCACAGAATTTTGTCGCAAATCAAGTCTTTATGAGCAATAAATTAGCTATATTTACTGTCACCGTGCAGTATTTGCAATATTATAAAAAA
>SCLH01001830.1:116945-133607 GCA_004367855.1 Oikopleura vanhoeffeni | reverse complement strand
AATAGCTTGAGCTAGATTCTGATTGGTCGATATTTTAACAAATCAAAAATGAGAATAAAAAAGTTAATTATTTATCATTATTTTTAAGGAATTAATATCAAGCTTCTAACCGAGAAGAAACCGGATGGTTGAAGCAAAATATAGCCAGAAAGGGAAAAAGGGAGCGGCAAACGTTTACTTTTCGAATCTAGATTTAAATTCAAAATATCAATTTTCAAATCGTTTTTTTATAATAATTTGTTCCAGCTTGCAATAAAATTTAACTAAAATTGGCCATTAGAAAATTATATATTTTCTTTAAATCTTATCAGGCCGGAGGTTTTGTGATAGGTGTGAGAACAGGTCGGCTATGATTATGCAGAAAATTGGTCTTCAAATGCATAGTTTAGCAAAAAATAGTGTGTGATTTACATACCTAAAACGACATGACGTCACTATTTTTTCTTCCCCTGAAATTTTTCCTTACACGAAAAATTTCTCCGGACCATCTTTGACGTCAAAACCGTGTTTTCAAAGACTACATCAATCTCAAAATCTAATTTCATTCTTAGTTAGTTGTCTGAGAACGGTTCATTGACGTAAACATTATCGATAAAGCTTCCTAGTGGGAGTCCCGAGTAGAACTAATTCGAAATGTAATTAGTCGAAAATTTAAAAATTTCAATTTTTCAAATATAAAGTTTATTTTTTCTGAAAATTTAATCGGCCTATCGTTTTCTGTTCCAAAATTTAGTATGGAAAAATTCAAAACTTAGTGTTTCACGTGTTCAGTCTATAAATTTTTGCCTAAATGGCACTTTTTCAATAAAAAGTGAGTTTTTGGCCTCAATTTTACTCAGCTTCGACATAAACTCATGAAATATTAGGTTTTTCGATGAAATTTGACCAAGACAAATTTTAAGTAAAAGTTTTCCTTATATTTGAATAATCAAAATTTACGATTTTTCAACGAATTACATTTTTGACGAATTACTATTTATTTGGGAGTCCCTACCAGTTTTATCTAAATTTGCTCTGATTTGAAACTCAATTTCATTTAACGATAAAAATACTTTGACCTTGTTATTTTTTAAAGCCATTTATTTGAACATTTGCGCCGGGAAGTTACCGGGTTGTTCAACATGCGATTGTGAAAATTAACATAAAACATTCTAGAGATTACGAACTAACATTAATAAAATTTTTATTTTATGTTTATGTCGAGTAAAAAGTTATTATGCAAGTACATTCTGAGAATGGTGCATTTACGTGTAAAATATCGATAAAGCTCCCTACATGTTAGTTTTATTAAAACTTGCTCTGATTTGACACTCAATTTTATCAAACGATAAACAATTTGAGTTTGTTAATTATAATTTTTTTTGGACGCGCAAAGGAATCATCGATCAGATTTGGAGTTAAATAAGCACACACATTTAAATCTATGCCAATCTTTTAATGAACGAAATCTAGTTACAAAATGATAATAGAAAAGGACGAATAATCATTATAAAAAGTTAATTGCGATCGAATTTAAACCGAAAATTTTGAGCAAGCATCATTTTAAATTTTTTTAAACACTCAAAATGAGCAGTTTGTTATCAAAGGTGTCTAAATTGACATACCGGTACAGTTCATACTTTTTTTATTAATTATTTTTCTGCGTGATTTGGAGGCAACCACAGAATTCAATATATTCATTTTGTTATTTAACGATTTCTACATCAAACTTTTGATCAAATCAGAAACTAAGTATTACCCTATGAAAAATATCTGGTTCACCGTGATCAACCAGGTGGTTGAAAATTTTGAAAGAAATAATATAGCCCGATAAAAGTATTAGAATAACGCCCAAAAACGCAAAAAACGTCCCACACAACTCCTTAAAAGTTCCCACAAACATACGTTTTTTTCGTGTGTAATTCTGATAATGTTCTCATTTGCATTTGTACAAACAATAGATAAAAAGTAAGGCTCTTATTTTCGGTTTGCAAAAAAGTTATGAATTTTTTGGCGTTTTTTTCGATTGGGAAAGGGATAAGCGGCTAACAAGGTCTTGGGAACGTTGAGTGAGAGACGGAAGTAATGTTTGAATGGCAATCAATAATCACTAAATTACACGCTGCGAAAAAACTTACCAAAAAAGACACTTTGTATTGCAAAGGACTTTATACGTTGTTATCTTAGGGGAAAATATCAAATATATCCATTCAATTTTCGAACTTTTGTGCCAAGTATTTTATGTTATTTCATATAAATGAATATTTTTTAGGATCTACTATATAGATTACAGACCCTCAAAGGACAGATCCTGAATATTTAAATGAAATAAACAACGCGGGATACTAGCACCCAATCAAAACCCTAGATTGCAGAATAAGTTGAATTCATTGGTCAGATTTGCGAGGAATCAACCAATCAAATGCTTAGATTCCGCATTTTTCAAATATTCAAGATCTGTCCTCTGAGGGTCTGTAATCCACATGAGTCAAATAGTTTGAAACGCTTAAAAATAAGTAGTTATCTCATTAGCCTTCTCAGACCAACTCGCGCGCCAATTGGTCTAGAAATTTGGCAAATAGCGCGGCTTCAAATAGTCACGTGTTTTAAAGAGTTTTCAGCTGTGTTTACAGCAGAAACAAAAGGCTATTATTTTCGGGGTTCCAACCTATTCGAATCATATTATATGAGTCATATAGTGCATAAAATATTTTTGATTACCATTCATATTATATTCATCATATTAAAGTATTTAAATTTTTCTTAAATTTCAAATATTCTCATTGGCGGGATTGCTTAGAATTTCGAGTTCCTTCCGTTTCCTTCAAATAAAAAATTTACATTTTTTTTAAAAAAATTTTTACGAAAATAACTTTGAAATGGTAAGGAATTTCAAGATTTTATCAAGTAATTTTTAAATCTAATCAAATTTGTGAAATTTCACTATTTTTTTGGTCCAATAATCACTTAATTGCTGTAAAAACCTATCAAAAGGACACTTTAATTTGCGAGGGACTTTATACCTTGTCTGATGATTGATCGATAAACTCTTTCATGCAGTATACAGTATACTGCATTATCTCACAAAATATGTAGAAAGAAAGTCACACAAATAACAATACAGTGATATGACCTTAAACGGACAGGTAAAAACCCTGTCTTTGACAAAAATATATCTTAGGCTGTTCTCTTCAAAGTCAATTTCTTGGCCTGAACCCAGTGTTCTGAAAGGGGATCGGGGAAAACGGGTTCTGAAAACGAATTATTAGGGATCCCGGGTCGATCGGGATTGCCGACTCGGTCGGGACGAGACGGGATTGAACAAAATTAATAACACTCGGGATCGGATTGAAAAAAAATATTATGACTCAGGACCGGGCGGGATCGGGATTGAAAAACTCGGACCAAATAAACTTGAACACTCTATTGTTGCATATTTGGTAATAACATTCTGATTTTTATTCGTATTCAACCGGATTTTTTAAAATCGAAAATATTATTATTTAAATCATCGGTTTTTTTTTTGTAGTTAAATGTCGATATTTTTCTGAGGATTTTGCCGAGTATTTGCTTCACGTTTCACAAGATATTATAGACATAACTTATCTTAGGATTTTTTGGAAAAATCTAAATTATTATTTGAAATGATTTGAGCAAAGGACTAAACGGAAAAGTATAAAATATGTCCCTTGATTCAACACAGAATATTTTATATAATCAATTTTATATAATCATAAATTTCAGCGGCCACCACCCACCTTAACGTACTAAATTTCGGGTTTATTTCGAATTATTTACACATAAGATTTATATCTACATAAGATTTTATCATTTAAATTTTTTAAATAGCAACATTTCGATATTTCAAGCTTATTGTAAGCTCAGGAAATTTTCAGCGCCGATAGTTTTAACATTTTGTGTCAAAAAAACGTGGGAAAAACTAAAGTTTATTTTCAGTTAAATTTTTTGTTTTAATTTTTCACGATTTCAACACCAAAAAACGCATAATTTATCATAAATCAGTGAGTATCCATTTGTTATTGCTGGAGCATCATTATCCTCCCAAAAAAGGAGGGAGCTATTTTTCACAAGCTTTTCCTCTTAGTTTAAAACTTTCAGTTTGGACGGTTAACTGTGCGATAACGAAAAAGGACTAAAACAAAGTTGTTTCACTGTGATTTAGTATGAACCATACGTGAGTGATTTTTCCATGCATTGCGTGCGGTTTTCATCACTTAGAAAAACGTACCTTGACAGTGGTTAGATCAGAACTTTAAGAGAGTTGTAGGTGTAAAATGTCAGAAAATTTAGAGTGTTTTTAATTGGTCAAATAAATTCACTTTCGAAATTTGAACGACTGAACGCATTTTTAAAATATCGCTAATTTAAGCTTGTTTTTCGTTGACAATAATCTAATAACTTTCGAAATTTTCAAGAAATTTCAACATACTTTTTAGGTATTGTGAAAAATCACTATCTTTAAAAACTCTTGATCAAATTTTTTTTATTTTACAAATAATGACTGAACGTATAATTTCAGCAGAATCAAATATTGCTTACTCACTTCTGTGCATAACAACTGGAGCAGAACTGTTGAAAATTTTTAAGGAAATCAGATGATAAATTAAACATGAAATAAACATAATAAAATTGTCCGATATTTTACACCCACAACCCTCTTGAGCATGTTTCATCATATTTCAATTTTGGATGAACGAAGTCTAGACCTGCAGTTTTAACGCAATTTTAAGGAGGGAGTTGATGCCAGATTTTCATTCAAATAAATCAAAACTAAATTTCTTTTTTTTTGAAGTTAAATTGGTTGCTGTTAAAGCTTATGTCCTTGCATCGTGTGTTTTAAGCTGTGGTTGAACCGCGGTTTGATGGTGACCAACCGTGGTTAAATAATCCTGTTTACGAATAGAACGTGGTCGATTATATCCTACTACCACCACTATTATTTTTCATCCAATAACTTTTTAGGGCCTTAGATTTTGGCCAATTTTTATTATAAGTTTAAATAAAGCTCAGTTATTTGTGTTTTGTGCGTCTTTGCACGTTAATAATCTGTAGAGCGAGCTTCACTTTGTAATTCTATAGAAATAAATCAAATTTTTTAACTTCTTGATGATTGGTCTAAATTTTTAAAACAATATGTTACATTTTTGCTCCTCTTTTTCCAATGGACAACTCTGATTTCAATCGTTTTGGTTGGTTCAATCTGGAAAAGACGTAGGTATTTGCCAAAATTGATCGTTCTCATTGGCGGATAGCAAGTTCTCCAAATTGGTAAAAGAGGAGCAAAAATGTTACATACTGTAGATATAACATTCTCAAAAATCAGATTTTTTTGCGAAATTTACAGCCTGAGTTTTCTCGTTTACTATGTTTTTTTCGTCAGCCGGGTAGAAAGCCAAAATTGCCTATACTTTGCTATAGATTACGTAATAATTTGACTGTCTAACCGACGGACGAAAAAAAACGTAGTAAACGAGAAAACTCAGGCTGTACATTTTTTTAAAAATGCTTTCAATCAACATAGATGCATTTTTCGAAGAAATCTTTATTTTCAAATAAAATGTCAGCAAAATTCTATCAAAAATGTAGATCAATCAACAAAAACATTTTTTAAAAAATTAATTTTTCTATATATTTATTTTTAAATAACTTTTAATTTTAATCTATATCTACCACAAAACACTTTTTTCCTGATGTGTTCCTGATGTAAATAGTTATTAAGTAAGGATGGTTATGTAGAATTCGGAAAAGAATCGGTTTGAGGTTCAAACATCCGGTAACTTAACTATTTCCGCAATCAGACGAAATAATTGAGTCGATTATATTTGAACCGTATACGTAGAAAAACCACAGAGCTACAAAGTACAAAATTCATTCCCTATTAATAACTCGAAACAGTCATGACTAGAAATAATTAATTACAAACACCACCGTTTTTTGTTTGGCTTGAAATTTTTGTTTTTTTTGATAGTTTTATAGCGTTATTAAAAAGATGTTGTTAAATCTAAACCGTTCAAGATTGGTAAAAATTTAGTGCTAAAAATTTTAACTTGAAAATAAGTCAAAAAAATTTCCATCAAAATAGACAAAAATGATCTAATTTTTTTATGAAGCTGCGGTAAGCGTGGCACTCTCAATTTAACTATATCGAATTATTCAGCTGACTTATTAATCTTTTTATCTGAAAATTATGATTCGCTAAGTTTTTTGATAAATAACGTTATTTGCAAAACAAATCAAACATAAGTTACATAAACTTTATAATTTTTTCAAATGTAAAATCAAATTAGTTTGAAAATTGCTAAATCACATCATTTAAAAAAGGGGAAAATTGCTCTTATAAATGGTCGAAATCTTCGAAAAATAGTCAGAATTTTTCAAACAAAAAAAATTGGTCCATAACAATAAAGAATTATATCAGATATTTTATTTTCATTTTTTGAAATATTTTTTAACATCTTCTGTTCGTATAACATTAAAGTTTGAAAATGCAAGATCGAAACGTTGCTGATATTTAAAACATTTTAAAAGTTCATCAAGTAAGTTTTTTTGCTCATTTGTCAAGGGAATTCTAATGAAGAAGTAAGGTCGCCTAAACCAAGTATAAGCAATCAATATGATTGAGCAAGAGTTTTGCGGCAAGACGTTTTTATCTAATTATTTCGCAAATTATGTGTTTTGTAATCAGCTTAAAAAACAGCTTGAAACAGATTTCAGCACTCTCGATCATTTTTTTTGTTTCTGGTACATTAATTCTAATTACACATTTTTGGTGCTGATAATAAATGGTATGAAGGTTTTTTTAATATTCGATTAGGTTACCCTCAGGTGAGCTTTTCTGATAAAAATACCAGTTGACAGATTTTAGTTTTTGAATGCAAATTCTTGGCATAATTGTACCGGCGACTTATCTGGGTTTCTCATTATTTAAGGACCTAACATAATCGTGTCAGATCTCAAAACATCATATCACTTTGAGGAGTTTGTGCTATACTGTCCACATTTTCTTGACCACAGCCCTTGTTATGCTAAAGAAGTGAACAAGGAAAAAAAACTTCAGAAAAAGCATTCCGAATCAGTTGAAATTATTTTTATTTTTTTGAGAGAATTCTGGATAATTAATTTATAGGCATATTAGGTCAGTATCGCAGTTACATAAAAACATTTAGCTACAAGATTGACAAATTTTTATTTATTTTTGAAAAAAAGATTTCGAATTTTTTTCGCGTCATTTTAAGGAATTCTTGGACCCTACAAATCTCCTACATGACTCTTACATATCGAACGTCCTTGTATTGTAGCAATAATCAGTATTTCTAAGCTGAAATTTGACCGATTTGAAATAAAAATTTCAAAAAGCTCAAAAAGGGTATCGATGTTTTCTGAGCATATTTGTAGAGAGATTTTATTTATTTGTCATTTTAAGACGTAGACTATTTTTCTGGTATTTTGAATTTTTTCAACAAAAAAAACTGTTTTAAGGTCGCGAAAGTGCTTTTAGTCCCGTGTTCTCACGAGAGTTAAATACGGTATCAAAATAAAATCAGTTGATCGGACAGCGAATATTTCTCGAGGCTGGTTTTATTTTTGCAGCGTTAGATCGCGATGTTACCGGCTGGTAATAATTAACCGGTAAAGTAAAGCTTCCGGAAGTGATGATTTCAGATGATTAACATGCTTACCAAAATGATGCGCATTATCGGTTTTCTGGTAAGGTTATTATGAACTAGGGTTCAGAAGTGACCATCAAAGTGCCGCTGAGGGGAATTTATACATGGAAAGATACCACTTTCGGTTTTCATCAGAATATAATTTCACTCTGGTGCACATTGAGTCACTTATGCCCCTAGTTCCCAATCCGTTTTCAGAAAACGATAATTGCGATCTTGTTGGTACATGTAAATATTGAAATTTACTTCCGGAAGCGTATACTTTACGGTTAATTTTGACTAGCGGTACAATCCGTTAACGTTGCAAAACAGCCTCGAAAATACCTTTGCGCGTCGAGTCCAACTATTAATTTGTGTAACCGGCTATTTTAACGTCCCGTGAGAACCCGAGGACTAAACGGTAACTTTCAGCACCTTAAAACAGTTTTTTTTGTAAAAAATCTCAAAACAGAAAAAGAATCTTACGTCTTAAATGATGACAGAAAAAAATATCTTTTCTACAAAGATAGTGAAATACATCGATACCCATTTTTGAGTTTTTGAAATTTCTTATCTTTCAAATCGTTCATTTTCCTATAAATAAGGACGTTCGAATATAAGCGGATATATTCTTCTGTTCTTATATTTATGATGATAAAAGTTTCTGAGCTATAAATCCCGTTCAAACTTACAGATATTCTAAACTTAACCCATTGGGAAAGTTGGGCCATTTTCGACTTTTTAACTTTTGAGCCAAGATTTTATAAATCACTCTAAAATAAACCTGGGATTAAAAAAATTCTGCGTAATTTGTCAAAAATGTTTGCAAAATTATTAAAACAAAGGGTTACCGGTTTTGGGCGCAAACTGTATGGGCCAATCCAACTCACTTAAATGCATTTGTTAATAGGGCCATACAAGTATGGCCCTATTACCAATGCAGTTTAGGGAACTGGATTTAAAAAGAACGAGAATCTTTCTTACGTAGTTATTTTCATTCAACCAATGGGAGCTGAATTTTTCTAGCCCTTTGAAGTTGAAAAACTCATCCTTTTAACTTATTTAGGTTTTGTTAATTTCTTTGTATTTTTTGTACCAATAATTGACCAATAGAAAATAAATAATATTTTTTAGTGCGTTTTTTAAGATTCTCATAATTTCATATAAGCTCCTGAAGCTTGGTTTAAATTGTAAATGTTTTGGTTAAATTTCGAAAATTTTTAACGAGCCTATAGAATTATGGAAAAAAAATCGTTTTTCATACCCAAAATAGCTTAAAGTCATTTCTTTTTATCGATTTGAACTTGAATTTAAGTATTCCCAAATTTCGTATCTGGTGAATGGACGTATTTAGTAGCCAATTTCATAGGTATAAAGATTATGGTTATGTCCAACCCGACTTTGTTACTGATTATTTAAATTGAAAATTGATTGCATAATTATCGCATCGCATTTACCGCACCTCTACGTTATGTGGATTTGTGAGAAAATTTTCAAAGTATTCAAAATCATTTCAAACTAAGTTTCCGTTTATCGATTTCATTCGATAAAACGATTAGTTTATTCTCTTCAAAAGCCCAAAGTGGAAACAGGATAAATTTTGACATTTTCAACAACAAAGCAAGAATAAGAGTTAAACTTTTGTTCTAAATCAAATTACTATATCTATTCAATAGATTGTCCTCAAAAAACGAAAATTAGTACACGAAAAGGACTATTAGGTTAGGATCAATAGGATATCACAACGGCCTGGAAAGTTCATCAGTTCAACAATTTGATCTTAAATATACTTTTATCTTGAAATTACGTCTGCAGGGGACCTCAAAGAATATACCCGATTTTGAAAAAAATAAAACTTTTTAACAGAATTGATAATTATTCATCATGTATATACATCTTATAAAATATATCAATAATATAAATAATAATATATTATATATAATAATATAACTTATTAATAATAATTAATAATATATTAATAATTTAAATTATATAATAATATATATACGGTATACTGTATAACATATATCTAAATAATAGTTTGGATATTATTGTTTAATAATACAAAAAAAAATTCTGAAACAGGAAGTTAAGTGACGTACATAAGTACGATAGGTGAGGAGATGATACTTCGGTGAAAGTGAAGAATATTCCTAATCTGACTGTGACGTCAGCAATTCATTATTTCCGTCGAATTCGTGATGTAACTCATTTTAGTATTAAATTTGACTACACATAACCATCGTTCAAATAAACAACTTCAAAATTTTCTCTCAATAGAGTGGTTCCTGCGAGTTTTAAATCCTATGGATTTGATCATTCAAATTGAAGTCGACGGAAAATATTGTTCCATAATTGTTAATTTCAGCCTATTTTATTAGAAGAAAATGTGTGTTCAACTTATTTAAGAATCGTGTGAGTTGATTGGTCAATACTAGAATTCGATTGAATATCAATTCGATACGTTAACTTCAATATTTTTGACTGCGAAATTCAAATAATGTAACCAATCAAAGTGGATTAAATTAAATAAACTCATGAAAACTTTTTGAGTGTTCGCAAAACTTTTATTTATTATTTCCTGGGGGAACGGTAAGAAAAGAAAATTCTTTCAGAGATTTATTTCGATAATGCAAAAAGCCATTGGATTTCTTTTTCGTCTTCTTTGATAAGCTCCAGACTCTCCAGTCTAACCACTGGTTAGTAACCTAGTTATAAACAGACGGTAAAAAAATCAGGACAATTTGCTGATTTTGACTTTCCACTGAACAAAATATTACTTGAACATGGCTGGGAAATCCTCAAGGCGAAACCACTTTCCTTACTTATTAATCTTTGGGTAGAAAAAATTACCCTCGGGCACCGGACCGCATTCGTCATATTTTGCTTGTTTTAATGAATTACCAAAAATACCTTTTGAACTTTAATTTTTTTGTTTAACCAACTTAAGATTAGAATAAAACAATTAACCCTCAGCATCTCAAAGTTCAGTCTCTATGTATCTATTTTTAGACTTTGTATTTTAAATTAATTATTAAATTGGACTGAAAAGATACAATTCTTATTTCATATTATAAATGGCCACCTCGGATAGGAAATTCTTCAAACTCCCGTTCCATGAATTTTTTATTTTGACAAAAAAAATTGGATGTTTACTCAACAATAATAATTTTTTTTAGAGGGTACTTGGGGTACCGTACCGTGTTCTTTCTTTCCATTTTTTCTTCTTCCAGGAATGCGCCCTATTGGTCGAGAAAATAATAAAGAAATGACGAATATTTACTTTTATTCAACCACTGAAATGACCGAATTCAGTCAAATTTTAAAGTCAGATTTTTTGGTATTTTAAAAATCTTGCTAAGACAGATTATTTATCGTATGTAAATATACAAAAAAAAATTATTCCGGCCGGCCTTATAATCTTTAAAAACTGGTGGAGAATAAAATACCCTACGAAAAAAAAACATTAAAATAAAATTTAAGATTTTTGTTTGAAGCCTCAATTCATAAGGTACCCCTTAATATTTTTAAAAAATCTAAAAATACTAAAACCGTTTAAAAAAAAATGTAAAGTATTAAACCCTTATATTTCTATTCAGTGAGAAAATTAACATCTTCATTCAATTAAAATTATATCAATTTTCCTGTCTAGAATATTTTTCGTAGGATTTTAAAACAATTTATTCGTGAAGGCGAAATGTGATTTGACAAGCCAGATTTTCAAAATTGCAAATGGACCTAAGAGGTAGTAGACGTTACTCATCCTAATCGTTACCGGTCAGATCAATCATCTTTTCGTCAAAGCCAATTTTTTACCAAATAATGATCAAAGTTTTTTACTTTCTCTATACCCAAAACAGCCTGGCAAGGCAATTTTTGAATGAATTTTGCCGTAGAATTATTTTTACTAATTATGAAAAAGTATCAAGTTAATTAATCTATCAAACACTAAATACCATAAGTGTCGAAAAAATTTGAGAGTAATATACAGAACTCGAAGAATGCAATACTTGCAAAAATATTTCAAGATTGTAGCTACATTTGGTGCAAATTGTACGGTTTAATCAGCTAAATTAAGGCTGGTCACCTCTATTTCGAGTTAAACTATGAAATAGTTGAAAACAGCTTCATGTAATTTCAACCTTCTGAAATTTCCCCACAAATAGTTCAACTTCAAGGTACGCCAGAAAAAATATTATACATTTAAAAAAAAATATATTTGAAATTATGAAAAAATGTATTGAAAACTTGTGGGAATATTCGAAATTAACCTGAGCGAGTAATGTTTTGATAAAGGGTTCCACATTAGACTTTTTTTGGTTAATTAAAATTAAAAGAAACGTTACACCAATTTGTTGAACTGTTTTCTCACATCTAATCAATTCGAATCCTATTTATAATATGAGATCTCCTAGGCAGGGCGATTCGCGTTTGCATTTGACCCGCGTTTGACTTGAGAGCACTGGAAAATAACGACGTTGACCGATAAGAGCTTCAAAAAATATTTTAACGCGAATTTCAGGCCTTTGAAATCTTAATCTTAGATATATGCATAGATCCGTGGTCACTTGAAAAAAGTATGGTTCTCTGTTTCTTCTCTGAAAACCGGACAATATATATAGTCACTAGAAACTACAATAATCTCATAAAAATATTCTACGCTATATTTTCCGGCAAAGTTTAACAGTAATGACCTTTAATTACTTTTGGGCGTTACTTAATAGATTTGTATAGAATTTCCAGACTGACATGTCCTGACAGACTTAAGCAATTATGGGCATATTAATTTACATTTTCAGGAGAACACTAGGATTCCACGAATTTCATAATTCTTGATTCTAAATATGAATGAGATTATATGTCAAAAATTGAATTTTCATTCTGGAGTGATTTTGGAATGCGTCACATTTTTCTAGTCTGGGTGATCTGACATTCAAAAATTGTAAGCCAAAAGATTATTAATTTTGACGGTGTTTTTTTTCACAAAAAAATGGACATTAAAAAAATTCCACACTTACTTTTTATTGGTCGAAAACAATATGATCCGAAATTTTCTAAATAGTCTGACAAAGCCAACCAATAAGAGTCATCCTTCATTACAAATTAAAAACACCTCAAAATCGACCCAATCAAAATCATAAATTTTGCAACAGTCTAAAATGGTCCAAAGAGTTTGAGAAGAACGTTTCGGCCCAATTGACTAATTTAAGATCCATATTTAAGGGTTCACATAAGAGTCCCTTATATTTAGTAACTCATTTCTCAAAACACTTATTTTTGAATAAGAAAATTTTATTTTTTCAAAATTTATTGATCCAACGATCACTCATTTTTATAACGGTGTTTAGGTTAAAAAAATCAACCACGTAAATTAAATTACCCATTGTTTAATAACATCGTAAAACTGGATTTATAGTCTTCAATCGCAATTCGCGACTAAAACAGATAATAAAACATTCGGTAAAAATTTTGAATGATTTTGGTGATAATGACAGAAATCCCACCCTGTAATTTATGCGCATTTCAATGGCAAAAAAGTAACACTTATTCATTTCTGGTAAATATCAAAATTTTTGTGTGGATTACCAGTCTTTCCTCCAACAAGTATCAACTTGAACTGAGAGAGTTTTTGCTGGTGACGTGTTCGTTACCAGACGTACTTTTTTCTATTACGCTAAACTAGCCTCAAAAGTACCATATGGCTCCAGTGGGCGTCTAGGCCTTATCTTAAACAATGGACGGCACCTTTCAAGAATTTTCGAGGCAAAAACGTCAATCAGTAAAGGAAAAATCAATAATAGTTATTTCTGTGCGGAGCGTAGAAAGTTATAGCATAAAATGATTTCTTTACATGTCTTCACGCCCAAAATAGCCCGATTTTTCATGAGTATTTTTTTCATGAGTAGGACCTTTTTATGGCAATTCTGAAATAACAGGTAAGACTCAATTGTCGGTTTCAATTCCGATCCAATTGCCCAAAGTGGCCTATCGTTTGAAATTTTGCGAAAATATCGGTTTATTGGCTCCCCCCTTTGTAGTAATTTTTGTATATTTTTTTATTTTTACTGATTTTGATGTCAAAATCTATTTTTTGTTTGAAAACTGTCATTTTACTTGAAATAATAGTATATTTATTTGGTCTTTGATTAAAAAGTTCAAAACTTTTATCTTTAGTTTATCTTAACATTCTTATAATTATCTTAAAAAGACAGCGAACGAATCAACGCCACGTAGATAAGATTTTGCATAAATATGTAAGAGTACCCGTATCATTCGAAGAAGCTTACATATCAAATTTTCAATAAAAAACAAGAACTGGGTTATGTTCGTTGTCAGAGCGACTTTTCAGTCCCACATCGCGTCAAAAAATGAAAAGTGTTTATAAAAATATTCAAATTAGTTAAATTCACTTCAAAATTTTTAAACAAAAAGTTTTAAATTTATTCTACAGTCTCTGCGGACGAAGTGAACGGCCTTGACTGGAATTACACCGTTCATTACATAAACCAAACTCTTTGTAACCACCGCCTTTCACTTATTAACAGCAAATTTTAAAAAGAATTACAACAATGTACAACAAACTGAAACTAAATTATATACAAAATACATTTTAAATTGTTTTTTTTTTTTTTACAGAACTTTTCTAAGACACTTTAAAATTTTAAGATAAACAATTCTGAGCCGTTTCAGACTTTCACAGATCAAGAATTAGAAATTTCTCTGCCCAAGTTCAATTTTTTTTATGAAAATGACTCTACAGCTTTTAGTATTGCTTTATGGTTTTTGAGCGTAGTTATGAAATGGATCGTCTGGATTTGTTTCCGTTTATTGGGAACCAAAATCAAGGGACGTTTCAATCTGCCGTTATTATACGCAGCTAAAGTTAGTTAAATTTCGAAACTTTTGAATTAAAAACAGTATTTTGTGACTTGATTATTTTCATTACTTATGTACTAATCAGTGGATTCTATCAGTCAATACCGTCAATACTATATCAGGGGATTCTTGCAATTTCGTATTTTTTGTCTGGGCGTAGCTTTTGTGTTTTTGTATAACGGTCAATAAGTGACGCGCATTGTAAACAGCCAACAGTGAATCCCCTTGATGCCTATTGCAAGAACACTTTAGGTAATTTTAAAAATCTGCGCTAGGTGGCACCTTATAATTGATGCACATTTTACAAAGCGCTCTATCGGCTGTAGATTTTGGCCCGTGAAGTCTTTAAAACGGCTTAGATTCTATTATTTTAATACTAAAAATGCCTTAAGCGAAACGTTGTAAAATACAACAATAATACATCTTAAATGTTTACGTTCCCATGGTTTGAATGAATTATTTTTTATTGCATCACAACTTGTATTGATCTTCACATTTATTTGTAATCAAGAAATCTTCTTTACAGACACAGTTTTTTTATATGGATGACCACCTTCAAGGACAGATCCTAATATTTGAATGATACAAAACACGCTGGATACTGCACCCAATCAAACCTATTTGCCATAATAGGCCAATTTGATTGGAAAGGATTTGGATGGGATTCAACCAATCAAATGCTCAGATTTCGCAATTTGTCAAAATAATTGCAGGATCATGTCCTCGCGGGACAGTCTCTAGAGAGTCTGTAATCCATATAATACAAACAACATTTTATCACGTAAGAAACATTTAAAATCAGTGATAATAACAGTTACTTTAAATGATTAAAAAAATACATTTCATGGGTCAAGCATAAACTGACCATTCCCAAAAGCATTTACAAGTTGTGAATGAAAAAATGTTAACTGTCATTGCATTAATTTTATAAAATTCTTTTCGAATGTGGCCAGTTTATTTTTTGACTTCTGATGTAAAAAAAACTTTCAAAGTAAACTTTGTGTCTGTGGTTAAGTCCGAGACTTTGACATAAAATCACCCTTCAAAAAGATATTTAAATTACAGATCTACCACTTTTTTTACCAATAAATATTGGATTTCTGGTGTGTTGTTGTGTGGTTAATCTTTTAAAATTAAGGGTTATAGATGATGTGGTTAAATAATGTTTGGGTTTCTTTTCATTTAATATATTTTTTTAATACTTATTGATATTGAAAATTTGAGAATAAGGACTTTTCAAAAGTCAAACATAGGTAAAATCTCAAAAATTTGAATCGATTTTTTTTTTGTTTAATTTGCTGCTTTAAAATGAATCAGAAAATTCTCTACAAGATGCATCAATTAAAATCCTATATTTTTGACTGTTGAAATTTCTTATTTAAAATCGTCATTATTTTTTTTAGACTAAATTCTGATTGACTTAAATTCAATCAATCAGAGATTTTGTATTTGTTCGAAATAAATTTCGGATTCTATAATAAATGAATTCAAATTTTTTTTTGTAAATATCCAAAAGTGAATTCTTCTATGGAATGTCATTTTAAATTTTATTAATTTTTAGTAATGATTTATGTAAAAATTATTACAGTTATTGAGGTTGGCTGTGAAAATCGTACAAAAAACGTACAAATCTCCCAGTACGTTTTTGTGGTCATTATTTTGCATTTGTGGCTTCTCCAATCTCTTTCGATCTTAATTCAAAACCGATTGGCCCGAGATTGGTTAATGTGCGTCACAATTGTTGGAATAATAAGCCAACAAAAGGAAATTAAAAAAGTTTACAATTTAGAACCGGAAGAAAGGAAAAAATACCAGAACATAATCTCAAGATTAAATTACTATTAACTAACCAGGAATTTTTTCAATTAAAATTGAGATCCAGACAGGGGTATAGAGTTTAAGGTTCCTTTACGCGCCATTTTGAAATTGATATTATCGCAATTTACCCTCGGAGTTAACAAAAACGAAATTCCAAAGAATTATATTTGTAAACTTTTAACGGACCATTTAAACTGACCGTTATTTAGGATCGTATGCTTTGAAATACGCTGAAATAAGTGCAAAAAATTCTGCAGCATAAATCAAGAATCATTTAATAACTCTCAAATTTGTAGAAACCAGAATTATTAAAATTTTCATC
>SCLH01001830.1:45719-109675 GCA_004367855.1 Oikopleura vanhoeffeni | reverse complement strand
TTTCCAAAAATCTATCTCCTCCGAGACCCATATTATCGAAATTTGTTCAAAAGTTGACATAATACGTGGAATAAGCAAACTAGATTTGCAGTTAGCGTTTTTTTGTTCATATTCGTGACTGAATTTTTCTTATCGGGTCCAATTAAACCGACGATTTTTGGCCGTTTTTCACGATTTTTGGCTTAATTCAAGGTTAATTTCAAAAATGGGGCCCAAAATTATTTTTGTGAAGTTTAGCGGTCAAATCTGAACAAACATATGTTTGATAAATTCGGGAAAGAATACGTGTTCGAAAAATCGAAAAACGCGAAAATTTCGAAAAGTTTTTTGTGGATTTGATCAGAATACATTTTGTAGACTATCCCGAAGCAATTTGGTTCACTCTGATTGCCTTTAAGTCTCATGAAAATTAGACATGACATACCCCCTTAGGATATTATTTGAGATTAGCCAGTTTGCTAGATCTAGCCTTTAGCTTGCGCTGGAGAAATGTGTTTCAAAACTGTTTTGTATGCCACACACTCCCTGACACATTAGTATACAAAAGGACCCGACTAAAATGGTTAAACTATCCCACGTTTTATGTCGAAAATTAATCTGAATTTGAATAACTTGTTAAAAGTGTAGGCCACTTAATCTCGGTCAAAATTCGGTTTCGAGCAAAAAATTCGGTTCTAATTTCGCTCTTATGTTTTCTTAGAAATATGGGCAGAAAACACCGTTTTTTTGGCAATTATTGTCGCAAAAACTATCTCCGCCTAAGAATTTTTTTAAAATTCATTCATTGGTTTTTCTAAGCCGCCGTATACCAAATACGAAAATAAACTCGGGCATTTGTTGGATTTCGACCTTAAACTTGAAATTATGATTTTTTAAATGACCTTCGAAAAAATTTCCGAAAAAAAAAAAATTGTTTTTTTTTTTTTGAGCGGGCTCAAAAGGAAGCTTACTGAAACACTGTATCAGAAAGTTTGGCTAACGTTCAATTGATATTTTGCAAGTTTAGTGGTTAAAGCGAACGTTATTTTTGACTTTCATTTTTGAAAAAAAATACTTAGAAAAAAACCGAAAAAAACGCCGGAAAGTTCAAAATTTTTTGTGATGATTTGGGTCGGTAGTACATTTTGTTATCACCCTGGGTTATTTTTGAAGCATTTACTAGTTGCTCTAAGCCTCAAAAACCAGCGACCAGTACCCCCTTAAAGTTGAAAAAGAGTAAATTTGAGAACATTCAATCATAGAAATGACGTCATTCACACAAAGTGAATTTGTAATATAAATCTCAAAACAATTTCGGCGATATTGGCAAATTCGCAATATTGGACATTTCCGGCTATTATTGGCACTGGAAATATTTAGCTAAAATCGCTGAAATTGCGTATTTTTCGGCGATTTCGGCAAATTCGGCGATTTTTTGAAAATATGCGAATATTGCGAAATTTTAGGAAGTTTGGACGTGTCCTCATTAAAAAATTGAAATTGGAAAATAAATAATGCTTCACTATTTTAACGATAACTGAGTACTGGATTTCGCCAAACTAAATTTGCCGATTTAAATTCCGGATTTTCTCTCTTGGTTCATCGTCTTCTGATTGGCTATCACTGAGCTTATCAGCGAGCTGATCACTTTTTCTTTTGCGCGTAGACATTTTCTTCTCTCAAGTTATTGATTGCCGTGTTTATCCTTTTTCATCTTCATATTTCAAAAAACTATTTTTGTAATCAAAATGAAATCTTTTTATAGATAGTAATAAGTGCCTCTGCTACAAAATAAAGCTTTTAACCCTTGGAGTAATTAACTCCCGTAGTGTATTTCTGGAACTTTTCGTGATCAGATGGCCTTAATCGCCAATTTAGGACCCTTAATCATATATGAATGACCAATTGTACAAATGATTGATCGACTATTTGGATAATTGACATTGAGCGTATTTTTTTTTGAAAAATTGAAATGTTCGATTTTTGGCCTATAACTATTTTGGGTTTTAACTTGCCACCCCTTGTGTGAACTCCCGAGGGGTATTTTGGGGCTTAACTCCGAGGCGTTCGGTCTAAGGTTAATTCTTGCGGGGGAGATTCTCTATAATGCAGGCTGGCAGGTGCTATATTAACGCTCAGGCGTCCAAAAAGGGGTATTTATTTTAAAGAGGTACGCGTCGTTCGCTGTTTTAAAGCCGACTCTCAGGAAAAGGGCTCAAAAAGTAGACTTTGAGCCCAGCACGAGCGGCCCGCACCCTTGAAAGAGCTCAGGGGCGAAAGGTGGGAGTTAAAGGGGAAATCAAAGTGCGCGGGGTTAAATGTGTCTTTTCACATATATTAAAACTATATTTTATAAATATTGTTATAATGTTGACCACCACCCTGATTTTCGGACATAATGTTGTTGACAAACCCATTTGTTTCTACCGTTTATATTTGCCTCAATGTTTTTTCAGTATTTTCAAACGGATTAGAACAAAAACTGGAGTAAAATTGATTCGCTAAATTTCATCTATTCATATAGTGAATCAAACATGACTGATTCGATTCTTCCATAGAACCGCTTTTTACTCTCATTTCTCTTGACAACATTCTAACAGAAAAATATTTTCCTCAGACAGTGAAAGTTCGATTGAAAAATGACCTCTTACGGTCTCCATTTTTACCCGGAAATAGTCAAAATTGACCCTAGCAAGGACAGAGATATCATTTTGTCGAACAGTGTATGGGATATAAAAAATGCGTTATCAGCTCCAAAATCAACCTCGCTTATGAGATCGGAGGGTGGCAAAATTGAATGAGCATTTTGGATTTCAGCAGAAAGTTAAACAAATTGGAAAAAGAAATTAGAACTTCCATATAGTAGAACAAAAATTTAATTTAAGGCGTTCTCAAACGTAATTTAAGATTTTAAATCAGGAGCCCGGTTTTTGGATTTTTTTCCGGCTATTTTAAAGATTCTGGACTGAATGCCCATTTTTACTATTTTTAAACTTTGATCGATAGCTTTTTTTAGGTTGATATTCAGATGAAGGCCTCATTTTGCAATAACGACAAATATATGCCATTAATTCTTAGGAGCCGATTTTTTTTTCTAGAATGCGAGAAAAATTTGAATTTTAGTGAACCGGAAATGAAAAGTTTCGTTCTTACAGCTAATTGAAATTTCTAGGAATTCGGGATTAAGGACAATTCCGGATAATCTTTAATGTCATGCATCGGTTTTGCGGTTATACTTCAACAATAATAAATGTTCATATTATAGTGAAATTCCAGGTTTAATGCGGCGTTTAAAGCAAAAACATATTATTAATTTTGAAAGTTCTAGATTTTTAAAAAATTTTAGAAAAAAAAAATCACCATAAGATTCCTTGGGTCCACTTTAGTCATTAATTAATATTTTATACGGGTTTGATAAGAGTAGAAACTACTTCAAAAAATACGTTGAGAAATTCCTTAACGCACAATCTACGCAACAAGTGATTTGAAACACAGAGACCAAATGAAGACCCCCAAATAGTTGAACATAACTGTTTTTTGAGGCAGTCAGGTCCTGAATTTCAGGAATTAATTATTGGTTAGCGAATGCAGTATTCAAATGCAAATTTTAAGTTTTATGCACTTCCGGAGACATGAAGCATTATGAAATTTTTCGTGTTTTTTGCTGCGCAAGTGGGGTGAACGGCCACATCTCGTAATTACGAGTCGTTAATGCACTACTTTTAATAAAAATTGTAATTGCATTTCTAACAGTATTCCGTTGAGTTCGTTATGAATGATCACAATTTGAACAAAACAAGTATTATAAGGATGGTGCAACTGAGAGTTTAACCCTGTGTAGAGCACAGAGTCGATTCTCGGCACAAGTGACCAGAAACGATCCAAAATGGGCAAATTATTGCAAAAATCATACCTTTCAGCTTCCTTATTCAAAAGGAAATTGAAATTCCCAACTGACTTTCGGCTTTCTTTAAAAACGTCCAAAGTTGAGCCGATATATCGATTGTCTTGTGTCCTGGTAGAACCTTTGTTAATTACTCACACAAGGGTAAGAGTTGAAAGGTTATATTTTTGCATAATTTGCCATTTTTTGCGATCGTTTCTTTGGTTCACTTGTGCCGATAAATCGACTCTGTGCTCACAAGGTGTTTAAACTCTCAGTTGCACCACCTTATAAAATACTTTGTTGTTCCCAAAATTGTGATTCATAATAAAGAACTCGGATACTTGAGAAATCAATTTAAAATTTTTTGGAAACATTTTTAACAATTATAATCGGGTTTATTTCATCCAGTGAGATGGAGTGAACTACAACCGAAATTCATTAAGATTTTTTTCGCTCTTATAAAAAGTACATTAAGTGTAATAAACTTATGTGCCAAATGGCACTGAACGGTTTTGCAAAACAACTTTTGTCAATTTTCATCAACAATGTTTCAAAATGATAATCACACGCCATCCAATCGGATTTTTTAGTCGAGAATTAGGAAAAAATATTTTGAAAGTAGAAATTGTCCCACACATTCCTAGCAATGTCACATAATTGGGTAAAAATTGATCAAACATAATCAAGTTGTAATTTTTCTACGGTCAAAAACCCATTAAATTAGAGGAATTTTTTTTTCTAAAATACATTTATTTAAGAACTGTTAGTGGTTTATCAGCGCCAGATTTCATTCCCGATCATGTTAAAACTGACAAAAAAGTGATTTCAGTTCAAAGGATACTATTCTGAAGAAATTTGTCGAATCTCCGATCAAACTGAGCGAGTTCGAATTTGGATGTTTATTATTATCGTCACGATGAGTACGTTAATGATCAGTGAACCACATATTCAAAAATTCGAATCACTCAGGAAACGGTCAATTCACAAAAAAAAATAATAATTCACAAAAAAATATTCACCCTTAAATCGGTGGAGGCCAAAATAGAGGCCTAAAGGGTATCTGGAAAATCCGAGGAAAAATCATTCCTCTTCATTTTATAATCCGGTAAGAATTCGAAAAATAATTTTGAAAATTTTTTTTCAAAACTTTTCGAAACCGAAATTTTCAAATGTCGGGAATATTTATGATATGCACATCAAAGCGCAAGACGAGAAAATTTTAAGTATTTTAGGCTGGGAAAAAAATTCCAAAAAAAAAAATTTTTGGACCGAAAAAATATGTGTCATTTAAACTTCTATGACCACTTCGGTTTTTCTAGTGACCCTCGGCATCTATTTGGTCATTTTAGACACCAGAGAGTTAACATTTCCAAAAGTCATAAGTTTAAGTTTTTGCTCCAAATTAACCAAGGAACACTTGAGGAGTACTGAAAATTCTCAGTTTCGGACAGGTTTTCTTGAGTGAAATCGACGGTTGACAAATCTACTGACCATGGTATACAAAATTTACCGACAACCCAAATGCTTGTAATTGTTTCATATTTTAATAAAGCTTTAAAATAAAATTGGGGAGAATTTTTTATGGGCCCATGGGCCTCGATTAGGCGACTGCCAAAAAATTGACTATCACAATAATCCTTAAATCTCGGGTCAAAATTTAATTTGTTAATTGGACCCCCAAATTGAGGAAAATTCTTATCCCGAAAAACGGTTTGCAATAAATTTGTGTTTTGTTCTGCACTGAAAGAACTCAAACACAGCGAGGATATTGTGGTCTATGAAAAAAACAATTCCGGCTCTACCAAGTGCGGACGAATTTACGAGAGACTTTTTGACTCAGAAGGTTAGAAGTAAATCCAAATGAATTACCTCCACAGGAAAGTTTTTTGAAAAACCACACTGACGCAACAACTCAATTTATTTCACCAAATGTATTTATATAAACGAATTAATTTCGACTTATTTTACTATTCTTTAAATCCGGGACGAGGGCCCATTTGTAGCAAATCAAGCGGCAATTTTAGTATCATTCACTTGAAAATGAGCTTTCTATCCCAGATTTTAGATATACAACATTCAAAGTCAAAATTCGTTCATGAAAATTTGCTACTTATGCCGGAATCTTATTAAGAGAAATATTTTTGTGGTATGATTTTATTTGACCCATCTTTAGAGAATTTTTTTGGTCATTTTTAAGTCCAAGGTTTTTTTTCAAAAATGGGTCATTATGTAATGACAGGTCGCTAGAGGGCAATTTCGATAATTTGATCCCGTTTTGCTCTCAATGATGAACTGAGATTGACCAGTTTTTTGCTCTCTAGCGGACCTTACAGTATATAATGCGCGAAACGTCACCCACTGTACATACACTACCTGTTAATTTTATCCGTACACGTCAGGCGTCGTAGATAAAAAACTTTGCTTAGGATTTTTATCTTCATACTCGCGCAACCAAAAAGAGTGAACTATTTGACCCCGACGATGAGATCCGCCTTCATAAATTTCTGACTAGGATCGGATGTTCTCGATTTTACGCCAATTTGGGAACGAGCCGGGAAAACAGTTGTTTGGAGAAGTCAGAAATTTTTAGTCCCATTTTTACATGGCAGACGGACCACTTTGAGTCCGTAGAAATCCACGAAAAAATAATGCGAGATCCATTTCCGGTCTTGTTGGGCTAGACAAAAAATGCCAAAAAAAATGATTGCCAAAACATATCCTTCCGTTGAAAAAAATATCATTCAGAAAATGAGGTTTTTATTGACCTAGGGATTCTGGGTTTGTTGGGGCCAAAATTGAAATTGCTGGTCGAAAATCTGCTTTTATACGACTGCGACCCAGCCCAACAAGATCATTCGGACAAGGTAAAAATTTAATTGGAAAAATTGACACTCGTTTCTAGCGAATAAAGTAGTGACGATGTGAAATAAGGAATTTAAAAACTCGAAATGGGTTCGGGATGTTTTTAAGCTAATAATTGTAGATTTTTTATTGTTCTTCAAAAATTTTCAAAAAAAAAATGGTTTTTCGGTCATTTTTCGAGATTTTTACAGGTAGTCCCGAACCCGGTATTGCAAAAGCAAGAAGTCTGATTTTTGGCCAGTGAAAATTTAAGCGTTTTTCGGTTGTGTACCCCGTTTTTTGCTTGAGGGTCGGCAACCAATATTTGACCTCAAAATTAACCGTCAAAGTTTCCAAGTTTAATTTCAAGTTCATTGGATAGACTTGCAGATGTACCCTCCAAAATAACGGGAAGAATCAAACCTTTTCTGATGAGGCGGTATAGAAATATGGGTTAAAAAATTAGCCTTTAGCTTTGCATATATTAGATACAGACCCTCAAAGGACAGATCCTGAAATATTTGAATGATACAACAACGCGGATACCTAGACCCAATCAAAACCCTGATTTGCGAATAATTGGATTGATTGGTCCAGATTTGGAATGGGATCAACCGAATCAAATGCATAGATTCGACATTTTGTCAAATATTGCAGGATCTGTCCCTCAGAGGAAGTCTCGGGCTTAATCCATAGTCACAATAGCTTTGAAATGATTAAAAATTAAGTAGTTATCTCATTAGCCTCTCAGACCAACTCGCGCGCCAATTGGCCTAGAAATTTGGCAAATAAAGCGCGTCTTCAAATAGGTCAGTGTTTTAAAGATTTTCAGCTTGTTTACACAGAAACAAAAGTCCATTTATTTCGGGGTCCAACCATTTCGACTCATATTATATGAGTCATATAGTGCATAGAATTTTTTTTATTCCATTCATATGATAGTATTTAAATTTTTCTTAAATTTCAAATATTCTCATTGGCGGGATTGGCTTACAGTTCGAGTTTCTTCTGTTTGCTTCAAATAAAGAATTTACATTTTTTTTAAAAAATTATTACGAAAATAACTTGAAATGTAAGGAAATATTTCAAGATTTTATTCAAGTAATTTTTTTAAATCTATTAAATTGTGAAATGGCATATTTTCTTGGTCATAATCACTTAATAACATTGCTGTGACTAGTCCAAAGGACACTTTATATTGCGAGGGACTTTATACCATTGTCTGATGAATTGAGTCGATAAAACTCTCTCATGCAGTATACAGTATACTGCAGTATTTCTCACCAAAATATGTAAAAAGGAAAGTCCCACAAAATTAACCAATACAGTGATATTGACCTTAAAACGGACAGGTAAAAACCCTGTCTTTTGACAAAAATATTATCTTAGGGCTCTTCAAAGTCAATTTCTTGGCCTGAAACCCAGTGTTCTGGAAAGGATCGGGAAAAACGGGTTCTTGAAAACGGATTAATTAGGGATCCCGGTCGCGGATCGGGATATGCCGACCTCGGGTCGGGACGAAGGACCGGGATTGAACAAAATTAATAACACTCGGGATCGGGATTTGAAAAAATATATGATCAGGACCGGAAGGGATCGGGATTTGAAAAAACTCGGACCAAATAAACTTGAACCACCTCATATTTTGGCTATTATTTGTAATAACATTTTTGATTTTTATTCGTATTTCAACCGGATTTTTTTAAATCGAAAAATATATTATTTTAAATCATCGGTTATTTTTTTTGTGTTAAATGTTCCGATTATTTTTTTTGAGGATTTTTTGGACGAGTATTTCTTCACGTGTCGGGCTCATTTTATGAGAATGTTTTTTTGCAAGGAGAAGTATTATAGACATAACTTATCTTACGATTTTTGGAAAATCTAAATTATTATTTGAAAATGATTTGAGTAAAGGAAAAAAGTATAAAATATTTCCCTTGATTTTTAAAGTTTTTGTATAAGAGGGCGGTGATGGCTAAATGGATCAACTAGGAATATTTTATATAATCAATTTATATAATTCATAAAAATTTCAGCGGCCACCACCACCTTAACGTACTAAATTTTCGGTTTATTTGAATTATTTACCACATAAGATTTTATTCATTAATTTTTTAAAATAGCCAACATTTCGATATTTTTTTTCAAGCTTATTGTAAGCTCAGAAAATTTTCAGCGCGTAGTTTTAACATTTGGTGTCAAAAACCGTGGAAAAACTAATTTATTTTCAGTTAATTTTTTGTTTTAATTATTCACGATTTTCAAACCAAAAACGCTAATTTATCTTAAATTCAGTGAGTTAATCCACTTTCTTTTTGCTCGGACACATTATCCGTCCCAAAAAAGGAGGGAGCTATTTTTCACAAGGCTTTTCCTCCTAGTTAAAACTTTTCAGTTTGGACGTAAACTGTGCGATAACGAAAAAAAAAGACTAAAACAAATTTGTTTCATGTGATTTAGTATTTGAACCATACGTGCAGTGATTTTTCCATCATTGCGGCGGGTTTTATCACGTAGAAAACGTACCTTGACAGTTATTTGTTCTGGTTAGATCAGAACTTTAAATAGTTGTAGGTTGTAAAATGTCAGAAATTTTAGAGTGTTTTATTGGTCAAATAATTCACTTCGAAAATTTTGAACGACTGAAAGCATTTTAAAAATATCGCTAATTTTAAGCTTGTTTTTGTTTACAATAATCTAATAACTTCCGAAATTTGTTCAAGAAATTTCAACATACTTTTTAGGTATTGGAAAAAATCACTATCTTTTAAAACTTTTGATTCAAATTGTTTTTAGTTTACAAATTCAGATGATAAATTAAACATGAAATTAAACATATAAAATGTGTCCATATTTTACACCACAACCCCTTGAGCATGTTTCATTATATTTCAATTTTGAATAACGAAGTCTAGACCTGCAGTTTAACGCAATTTTAAGGAGGGAGTTGATGCCAGATTTTCATTCAAATAAATCAAACAAATTTTTTTTTGAAGTTAAAATTGGGTGCTGTTTAAGCTTATGTCCTGCATCGTGTGTTTTAAACTGTTGGTTGAACCGACGTTTTGTGGTGAACACCGTGCGTTAAATAACTGTATTACGAATATTAACGTGGTCGATTATATCCTACTACCACCACTATCATTATTTTCATCCATAACTTTTGTAGGCCTTAGATTTTGGCCAATTTTTATTATAATTTATAAGCCTCAGTTATTTGTGTTGGTGCGTCTTTGCACGTTAATAATCTGTAGAGCGAGCTTCACTTTGTGATTCTATAGAAATAAATCAAATTTTTTTTAACTTTCTTGATGATTGGTCTAAATTTTTTAAAACAATATTAACATTTTTGTCCTCTTTTCCAATGGACAATCTGATTTAATCGTTTTTTTGGTTCAATCGGAAAAGACGTAGTTATTTTGCCAAAATTGATCGTTCTCATTGGCGATAGCAGTTCTCCAATTGTAAAAGAGGAGGAGCAAAAATGTTACATTATCTGTAGATATAACATTTCTTAAAAATTCAGATTTTTTTGGAAATTTACAGCCTGAGTTTTCTTGTTTACTACGTTTTTTTCGTCGCCGGGTAGAAGCCAAAATTGCCTATACTTTGCTATAGATTACGTAATAGATTTGATGTCTAACCGGCGGACGAAAAAAACGTAGTAAACGAGAAAACTCAGGCCTGTACATTTTTTTAAAAAATGCTTTCAATCAACTTAGATGCATTTTTCGAAAAATCTTTATTTTCAAATAAATTTCAGCAAAATTCTATCAAGTGTAGATCAATCAACAAAAACATTTTTTAAAAAATTAATTTTTTTATTATTATCTTTTATTTTTAAAACTTTTAATTTTAATCTATATATCTACCACAAAAACACTTTTTACCTGATTGTGTTCCTGATGTAAATAGTTATTAAGTAAGGTGGTTATGTAAAGGTGGAAAAGAATCGGTTTTAGGTCCAGAACATCCGGTAACGTAACTTATTTCCGCAATCAGACGAAATAATTTGAGTCGGATTATATTGAAACCGTATACGTAGAAAAACCACAGAGGCTACAAAGTTACAAAATTCCCTATTAATAACTCGAAACAGTTCCATGATTAGAAATAATTAAATTAAAAACACCACCGTTTTTGTTTTGCTTAAAATTTTTGTTTTTGTGTTGTGTTTTATAGCGTATATAAAAAGATGTTGTTAATCTAAACCGTTCAAGATTGTTAAAAATTTAGTGCTAAAAATTTTAACTTGAAAATAAGTCAAAAAAATTCCATCCAAGATTCTGATCGTGTTTTTGAGCTATCTTGTAGAGAATTTTTTTGGTCATTTTTAAGACGTAGGATTTTTCTTTTGGTTTTTAGATTTTTTCAAAAAAAATGTTTTTAAGGTGCGAAAAGTGCCTTTTAGTCCTCCGTGTTCTCACGAGGAGTTAAAAATAGCCGGTATCAACAAAATAAAATAAGTGACAGTCGAAAAGTTTTCTCGAGGCTTCGTTTTTTTTGCAGCGTTATCGGATGACCGGCTGGTCAAATTAAACGGGTAAAGTAAAGCTTCCGGAAGGGATGTTTCAATGATTAACTTACCAAAAAGATGCGCAATTATCGGTTTTTCTGGTAACGGTATTATGAAATAGGGTCAGAAGTGACCACAAAGTGCCGCTTGAGGGGGAATTTATATCATGGGAAAATACCACTTTCGGTTTTCACTCAAGGAATAAATTCCACTCTGGCCGCCACTTTGCGGTTTTCACTTATGACCCTAGTTCCCAATACCGTTTCAGAAAAACCGATAATTGCGCATCTTTTGTACATGTAAATCATTGAAATATCACTTCCGGAAGCTATACTTTACCGGTTAATTTTTGACCAGCCGGTACATCCGATAACCGTTGCAAAAAAAAACAAAGCTCGAAAAACTCCCGTTGAGAACCGAGACTAAACGGGTAACTCTTTCGACCTAAAACAGGTTTTTTTTGAAAAAATCTCCAAAACCAGAAAAAATCCTACGTCTTAAAATGACCAGAAAAAATCTCTAAAGATAGCTTAAAAACATTCGGAGTACCCATTTTGAGTTTTTGGAATCTTCTTATTTTCAAATCGTCATTATCCTATAAATAAGGAACGTTACGAATATTAAGGTGGATTATTGCTGTTCTTATGTTATGATGCAACTAATAGTTTTCTGAGCTATAGATCCCGATTACAAACTTACAGGATCATTCTAACTTTACCCAATTTGGGAAAAGTTGGGCCATTTTCGACTTTTTAAACTTTTTGGAGCAAGATATTTAAATACATCTAAAAATAAACCTGTTGATAAAAAAAAATTTGCGTAATTTTGTCAAAAATGTTGCAAAATTACTTTAAAACCAACAGGGTTACCGGCTTTTGGGCCAATCCAACTCACCTTAAATGCAATTGTAAATAGGGCCATACAGTATGCCCTATTACAATGCACTTTTAAAGGTGAACTGGATTTAAAAAACGAGATCCTTCTTACGTAGCGTATTTCATCAACCAATGCCGAGTCTGATTTTTTCTAGCCAAAATTTAGATTTTGTTAATTTTCTTTGATTTTTTGACCTAATTGACCATTAGAATCAAATATTATTTTTGTGCGTTTTTAAAGATTACTCATAATTTTCAAAAATAGTTACTCCTGAAGCTGAAGTTTTAAAATTTGTAAATTTTTTTGAATTTCGGAAATTTTTAACCAGCCTATGGAAAGTAATGGGAAAAAATCGTTTTCTACCAAAAATCGCTTTTAAAGGTCTTCTTTTTAATCGATTTGAACTGAAATTTAAGTATGCAAAATTTTCGTATCTGGTGAATGTGACGCTCATTTAGTTAGCTCAATTTTCAATAAGTATTAAAGATTATGGTTTTTTTTTTTCGATAAAATAAACTGTATTGACAAGATTTAAGGTAAATTAAAAGGAAAGATATGAGCAAAAACCATTTGAAAGTGGGAACTGGCGAGAAACCTTAATGTATGCTGACTTGATTCACGTTGATTTAGAATACGCGTTTATATCGATAGCTTACGAGCGCTCATCACTTTGAGTACGCCATCTCAAAAGATAGTGCACCATTTCATATTCACACGGTTCCAATGTCAGCAACCCGACTTTGTTACTGATATTTTAAATTGAAAATTGAATGCCAAATTATCGATTCGGCATTTACCCGCACCTTACGTTAACTCGTTAGCTTTTAGACATGATCTTACCAGACTCCGATTTTAGCAAACTAGTTGCCTCACTTTTAAATCGGCCATCATTGCAAAGTTTTCATATCAACATACTTTTTCAATAGCTTAAAATACCTATTCAGCCCAATTTGCAAATAAAATTAAAAATAAAAATAAAAAAATTCCGATGAACAAAAAGGCATTTAATGCGGTAGTGAGAAAAAAAAACTCGCGAAAATGTACCCGTGACGGGGCAAAGCTGCAATAATTCATACGAATTTAAACTTTATTTAATATCTTTTGAACACTGTTTAGTTAACTTCAAAGGGTTTTTCTTAGTTCACATTTAACAGAATTTATTATATGTTCTCATTCAAAATTCTCTCGTAACTTGACTCTGAAATATCATTGTTGTAATACTCATTTGCTTGTTTCTCAAACCAGAGACGAAGTCACGCCTACGTACATCGCAAACCTTGTTTTGATTCTTAATTCAATTATTTTCGGAGTTTTGGCTTTCTAGAGGTGCTCTATTCTACCGTGAGGCCAATTTTCACAAATATACAAACAGAAATCTTGAAATTTAAAAAAAAACCCAATCGGTACTCTATTCATTTTTCTCACCTTCTCTCTCGCCACGCATTCTCTATGTCATCAGACATTTCGGAAACGCTATGACTTCTGGAATCTGGCTCTATGTTAAACTGGGCCATTACTGTAATGGCATTTTAGAGTCTTAGAAATTCGTTACGATCTTTGAGGGGTCTTTCGCATGATTGATACTTTTGAAAAAAATATTGGTACCATGTACAGTAATTTGAAAAAGTACCTCAATAGTCAAAAACAATTCCCAGGGTCAAACTTCAAACGTTGTTTCATAAGACTTTCTTCTCATTACCACGGAAGTCTGATAAAAAATCACTGCTGTGACAATAATCCAAAACTAAAGCCTTTAAATATGTCATAATATAAATTCCTTATTTCTTTGAAAAATACATCAGTGACGTGTGTGGAAATATTCATTATGTTCAAACTCTTAATTAGGCTGTGTATTATCCTTCAAACTTTTCGGCCTTTAAATTTGGAGTACTATTTGGGTACTTGGGCCAAAACCTCATTTCTATTTGTGAAGGTCACGTGATCGTTTTGCGCTTGAGTGTACATGTAAAAAGTCTTAAACAATTCTAAGGAACACTTCACTTCTTTCCAAAAAATGATTTAAGCAATTTTTGGAAAAAAACAGTACTACTTTTACCAACTTATTCCTTAAATAACAGTCCGTGATCATTTTGGGGCATATGAGTGTAATGGAAAAAAGTTCTTAGAATTTTTTTCTGATCACGATGAAAGTTTATATTTGTGATTTAAAATTTTTTGCAAAAATAAGTACTGTAATACTAGTAAAAATTTTCAAAAAAAAAAACGCACCAAACGGTCATTTTGTTTCAAAGTTTATCGATAACTTTTATAATTGATCTTGTCATAATGATTCAGCGTCTTTAAAATGCGATTCAATGGTGTGCGGCAATAGTTGGCTAAAATCGAGTCTACGAGTTAAGTGTTGTGGAGGAAAATTTTTCAAAGTTGTCAAATCATTTTCAAACTAAAGTTCCGTTTATACGATTCAATTTCGATAAAAACGAATTATTTATTCTACTTCAAAAGCCCAAAGTGGAACAGATAATTTTTGACATTTTTCAACAATCAAAGCAGTTAAGAGTTAAACTTTTGTTCTAAAAAAATTACTATACTATTCAATTAACAGCAAATTTTAAAAGAATATACTGTATATATATTATACAACAATGTACAACAAAACTGAAACTAAATTATATACAAAAATAACATTTTAAATTTTTTTTTTATTTTTTACAACGTTTTGCTAAGACACTTTAAAATTTTAAGATAACAATTCTGAGCCGTTTCAAGACTTCACAGATCAAAAATTAGAAATTTCTCTGCCCAAGTTCAAATTTTTTTTATTGAAAATGCTCTACAGCTTAGTATTGCTTTATGGTTTTTGGAGCGTAGGTTATGAAATGGATCGTCGGAATTTGTTTCTCGTTTATTGGGGAAACCAAAAATCAAGGACGTTCAAATCGCCGTTATTATACGCAGCTAAATTATAAATTTCGAAACTTTTGAATTAAAAAACATATTTTGTGATTATTATTTTTCATATACTTATGTACTAATCCGGGATTCTTATCAGTCAATACCGTCAATACTTATCATGGATTCTGCCAATTCGTGATTTTTTTGTCTGGGCGTAGCTTTTGTGTTTTGTATAACCGGCCAATAAGTGACGCGCATTGTAAACACACAACCAGTGAATCCCCTGATGCCTATTGCAAGAACACTTTAGGTAATTTTAAAATCTGCGTAGGTGGCACCTTATAATTGATGCAATTTTACAAAGCGCTCTAACTCGGCTGTAGATTTTGGCCCGTGAAGTCTTAAAACGGCTTAGATTTATTATTTTAATACTAAAAATGCCTTAAGCGAAACGTTGTAAAATACAACATAATACATCTTAAATGTTTTAAGTTGACCATGGTTTTGAATGAATTATTTTTTATTGATCACAACTTGTAATTTATCTTCACATTTATGATAAATCAAAGAAAATCTCTTTACAGACAAAGTTATTTTTTATATGGATGACCACCTTCAAAGGACAGATCCTGAATATTTGAATGATACAAACAACGCTGGATACTAGCACCCAATCAAAACCCTGATTTGCATAATAGGCCAATTTGATTGGAAAGATTTGGATGGGATCAACCAATCAAATGCTCAGATTTCGCATTTGTCAAATATGCAGGATCTGTCCTCAGCGGACAGTCCTCTGAGAGTCTGTAATCCATATATACAAACAACATTTTATCAACGTAGAACATAAATCAGTGATAATAACAGTTACTTTAAATGATTAAAAAAAATACATTTCATGGGTCAAGCATAAACTGACCACATTCCCAAAAGCATTTTACAAAGTTGTGAACTGTAAAAAATGTTAACTGTCATTGCATAATTTTATAAAAATTCTTTTCGAAATGTGGCCAGTTTATTTTTGACTCTGATGTAAAAAACTTTCAAATTAAACTTTGTGGTCTGTGGTTAAGTCCGAAGACTTTGACATAAAAATCACCTCAAAAGATATTTAAATTACAGAATCTACCACTTTTTACCAATAAATATTGGTAATTTCTGGTGTGGTTGTGGTTAATCTTTTAAAATAAGGGTTATGATGATTTGGTTAAATAATGTTTGGTTTTATTATCATTATAATATATCGATTTTTTTTTTGTTTAATTTTGCTGCTTTAAATAATCAGAAAAATTCTCTACAAGATGCATCAATAAAATCCATACTCATTTTTGACTGTTGGAATTTCTTATTTAAAATCGTCATTATTTTTTTTAGACTAAATTCTGATTGACTTAAAATTCAATCAATCAGAGATTTTGTATTTGTTCGAAATAAAAATTCGGAATTCTATAATAAAATGAATTCAAATTTTTTTTTGATAAAATATCCAAAATTGAATTCATCTATGGAATGTCACTTTAAATCTATAATTTTTAGTAATGATTTTATGTAAAAATTATTACAGTTATTGAGGTGGCTGTGAAAAATCGTACAAAAAAACGTACAAAATCTCCCAGTACGTTTTTGTGGTCATTATTTTTGCAATTTTGTGGCTTTCCAATCTCTTTTCGATCTTAATTCAAACCGATTGGCCCGAGATGGTTAATGTGGTCACAAGTTGTGGAATAAAGATAAAGCCAAACAAAAGGAAATAAAAAAAAATTTACAATTTAGCAAACCGGAAGAAAGGAACAAATACCAGAACATAATCTCAAGATAAATTACTATTAAATAACCAGAATTTTTTCATTAAAATTGAGATCCGGAACAGGGGTATAGAAGTTTAAGGTTCTTTACTCGGCACATTTTGAAATTGATATTATCGCAATTTTAACCCTCGGAGTAACAAAAAACGAAAGTTCCAAAGAATTATATTTGTAAACTTTTAACGGTCCATTTGACTGACCGTTATTTAGGATCGTATGCTTTGAAAATACGCTGAAATAAAGTGCAAAAAATTCTGCATCATCAAATCAAGAATCATTTATTAACTCTCAAATTGTAGAAACCAGAATTATTAAAAATTTTCTAAGTTTAATTTCTCAAAGCCGTGGTTCTTTCTGTAATTCGTGATGTTTTTAATTGTTTGTGAAACCAGCTGGTTTAGCCAATTAATTTATGATCTGAAAAGTCTTTTAAAATCAGAAAACCAGTAGTCTAGATTAAACTACAAGAATTATTTGTTCTAAAACTAATTTTAAAATCAAGATGATACGAATATTTGTCTAAAATCCTGAATATCATTTATAAGTGGAAAAATGAGGGTTATCAATACCGATTTTCGTATACGTTAACATTCATGTTTCACGTGAATACAATGATCTTAAAGTATTTTATAATTTCTCGAGCTATAACTCATATTAACGCCTACACGTGATTTGATATAAAACCGCTGTGATTGGTTGAAATTAGTTCGATTTATAACTAAAAACATTGAGAGTATTGTATAAAAATAGTTACTTTGTCGGTACAGGCAGACCTCGGCAAGCAAGAGGTATTTGTCTGGCTTGGCTGATTATCTTCGATTTCTTTTTTGACATTTTTTTATGAATCTAGTACTTCAAGGACATAATAAGAAAGCGGAAATTATCTGGGAAAGCTAAATTTTTTGAAGATCTACCCTCAAAAATGTATACTAAATTTTGAATATGTTTGACAGTACTCACTGGTGATCCTTTTAATGTACTTGGAGCAAAATAAAGTTTGTTTGATCAAAAAAAAATTTTTAATCAAATTCACAGGATAAATATTTTCAATTCATTCAACATTTATAAATATTTAAATATTCTCCAGGATCGAATTTTTGAACGAATGCCAAATATTAAGACTTATGCTGCATAAGTTATGCAGAATCCCAGGCGAAATAATTATTAGTTTACTGTCGAAGATATCTGCGAAACGAATAAAAGGAGACCTTTTTTTATAATTTAAAACTGAGTCTCAGTTACTGAAGGTCAAAAAAATAATGCCTTTTTTATAATTTCAAATATTTTTGAGGCAACTTTATGGATTTATTGGATATTTTAACCCGTTTTTTTGACCCATTAACATTGCTGAATAAGAATTTGCCAAACACAAAATATTTCGAGGTATTTGAAAATGATTATACGCGACAATTTTGATGGAAACTCTCGACAGTTGAGCCGAAGTATGAGAAATTTTATTGATTTCAATTTCAACCAATCAAATTCAATATTAACTTAAGGGGGTGGCATCGATCCGGCAGATTGGTACATTTTTTTCAGGAGCGAATAAATGAAAGAAAAAATGTGAAATATTTTTGTTATTTTTGATCTTCAAGTAAAAGTGTCATTCTTAGCAAACGTTCTATATTTTTAATTTCTTAACTAACTATTATTGCTGGAAAATATAAAAAACCACTTTTTCACGTAATCCATTTCAACTACTCGACTTACAGATTTTTTTTAAAACGATATTAATAAACTTCAGACAATGTCGTGGTTTTGATGCGCCTAAGTCTTGTATTTTAGGATTGCTTATTAAAAATTTCCTTGATATAGGAAAGTTTTGTGTCCATGAAAATGGCTTACAAGAATTGGCAAAAAGTAGAGAAAAAACAATTTTTTGAGATAAGAAGTATGATCGGCTTCATATTGCGCTTTGTGATATTAAAAAAAGTGTTTCTTACTATCTAAAGAAATGGCGCCTATTAAACCAACCAATTTTTATTTGAAAATTCTGACCAGCCATTAAATTTTTAAATATTTAGTGCAAATGGGACTTATCGAGTCGTACCAAGCGGAAGTTAAAATTCATCGATAGTTAAAAATGAAAATGTCGGCGACCAAACTCATTAGTTGTAACATACGGATTATTTAATAATACCAAAACATTTAATATGTGGATTCTGCCTGATTTTTATGAAGAGTTCAAAAAAGCCCTAATAAATATTTGGACTTGATTTAGCGGAAATTTCCATAATTTTTCTAGAAAAAGTCGACTAAAAACAAAATGGAAATAAACATATTAGTTTTTTTCAAAAGACAGCAGTAGAAAATATTGTAGACATGCGATGAAAAAGTTAAAGTGGCTATTTTTTTAGCCTTTTAATCATAGATTTCCAAAAAAAACCATGCAGAAAAAATTTTGGGACCAAAAAAATTTCGAAAATTTTCATAATTGTTTGATTTTTTTTGAAATTTTACGATTCCAAAAAAATAGAAGTTCCGATTCTTAAATACTCACTAAATAGGCCAAAAATCTATTTTTAAAGTGATGCACATTATTCTTGTTCAAGCCTACGATATTAAGCAGAAAAAGTAGCCAATAAGTTAATTTCGTAAGTAATTTGACTGCCGTTCTGCCGAGTGTCCAACCGCCCCCTTAAAATATTATAAGAGAAAAACCAAAAAAATAATATCCCCGTGTTTCAGTCTTCTTATAACGATACCAAATTTTGGTTTTGTTTTTTGGCTTTGATAACATCTGACTATAAGTTTCCTGCATATTTTTTTCTGGTGACATTATACGAAACTGATTTGAAATCTGAAATTTTGAATTAATAAAATTTATTATTTAAAATATTTTGGGTCATTTTTCTATTTAGCCATAAAATATTCTTATTCAAATTAGTTTTGAACTAAGTTAATTTTTTAAAGCCATTTTAACAGTATAAATTAATTTTAAAAGTTCATGTTTTTCTATTTATGTATTTTTTTCTCAAAAAGTTCAAACTTATTTTAAAATGCACATTTTAATCATTTTTAATCCAGTTTTTAATCACAGCTTTACGATATAAAAATTTTGACTACCATCAATCTAACAGTCTTCTAAGTGGTTAAAGACGCCGGGCCATTTGGAGCCATACTTCGTTTATCGGCGAGAGTTTGCTTCAAGTAGGAGACATTTACATCGCCGAGTTTTCTTATCATTTTCGTCGAAACGCCGCTGCATGGTGAAATCGATCCCACCTTGGCTAACTAAAAATAACATATTAATAATTAATTATTTTGGAGGTGAATAATTATTTAATGATATTTAATGTCTAGTAGCCATTAATCATGTTAAATTTTGTGTGCCGAATTTTAACTCGCAGAAACCGGAAACCGTTATCGCACCGACGTGTCGAGAATGCAAAATCCCTCGAAAAACTCAAGCTGTAGTTAAAAAATATATTGGTAAATTTATATGAAAAGATAAAAAGTTTGTCTAAAATAGTTCGAAACGCAATTTTTGTGACTAACAATCAGAGCCTATACTTTCGCAAAAAACTTAAAAAATTTTAGAAGAAATTTTGACCTCTTTTAAAAAAATCAAGCAAAAATCAAAATTTAACTATTTACATAGGGAAAAAACGATACATAAATTTGCTTAGATTTTATTTTATAGCCCTGGATATAAAGGGGGGTCTTACTTTTTTAAACGTTGCCCTGAGCTTTAGTTTAACTGAAAAATTATTCAAACTTGAACTCTCGGAGACGTTTGTCTGAAATTATGACAATGGAGACAAAAATTTTCGGAAACCCGAAAATAGAATTTTCAGATTAAAATTCGGCAATTAACAAAAAATGAATTTTTCCCGGTTTTACCTTGAGGGATTAGGAGATCAAAAATAAAAACTGACAAAAGCTTTAGCGGATACGAATGTACGGATAACAAGATACGTCAATTATCTGAAAAATCGGAAAATTTTTACAATATTGGGAAAATTTTTTCTTCGAAATTAAATTGTTAAAACTTCTATTATTTGTGGATATTATAGATATATCTATTACGGGTGCTTGCCGGGCTTTTTATGTTCCACTGTTTTTCCCCCCCATAAATAGCCAAAAAAGCAACATTTTTATTCAATTTGGCTTTTGAAAATCGAGTCATTCTGATTTGAATTTTCTAGATAGGCCCCTATATATCGTAGCTTCAATATTATTTAGTAGTTATATTATATTATATTATTCATTTTAAATATAAATTGTCTGATATCAGTACCAAATGTTTCAAGTTTTTATAAAAAACTGATAATTAAACAATTTCAGTAATTTCCGAAAAAAAATCCAACAATGTCTGATTCGGACCAACTTTTTATTTTATTCTTCACTAGATATTTTTTCTCCAGTTGAGTATCTAAAAACTTAATCGGATAAGTCGTTTTTCAAAAGTCGAAATTATAATTAAAATTTTGGCTAAAAAAGTGGCATAAAGACCCAAACAAGTACCGTAATAGATATGACCCAGTCTGATACTTCTCTTAAAGTTGAATTAAAATGCCGGAAGTTTTGATAGGAAGTTATAAATATCCCGTCTTTCAAAACTCAATATTTTGATCAGCAAACTTCGTATCAAAAATCTTTTCTTAAAAAATGGTACCCCTATGCCACGGACGTCATTATTTTCAAGGGATGATCCATTAGTGTTAAAGCAAACATTTTTTACAATAAGAACCTCGCTGGCACAAAAGGCTTTGGTGGGGTGGAAACTAAAATTTGGCCTAATTTTTTATTTAATCAAGGAGATGCCTGGCATCTTGATGCCATACATTAAGATAACCCCGAACAAAAATTACCTACGGTAGCTTAATTTGTATACATTGTAAGTATGTTCTAGAATCATGAATAAAAGTGATCATGCGAAAAAATTTTAAAATCTGTCAGAAAAAGTCTTTCAAAAACCGTTCTCGAAGTCATGGCCATTTTAAAATCCTCTTTTTAGATTGCAAACGTCACAAAAAATATTTCTGAAATAATTGACCAAAAATAAAGTAAAGCTTGACTAACATCTCGAGACCTCAAAATTCGTCCTTTAGCGTGTTCGTTCTGAATGTTCACTAAAATGAATGTCACTGCAAAATTTATATCCTCCACAAATACACAGAATGCGATAGCCAAAAAGTTTAGTCCGATCCGATGTGTCGGTTAATAATCCCAAGGGTTCATTTTTTTTAATATTATGAAAATAATAACGTGCCTAAACATCTCCCCAAGTGTTTAGAAAAATTCATGTCCTTTATCTTCTGCACCATTTGGTAAATGAAAAAAAAACATATTATTTTCGTATATATGTGTATGAACCACTTGGATAGCCTCAAATTATTGACGGCTCCTAAAGACTCATCTCATTTTCGCAAACCTCATTAAGAATTATGACCAAAGTGTCCTAGTTTAACCGATGAAAAAACAAGCTGGATTATGAGAAATAGCTGAATTAATATTTGGTACAATAGTTAGCTATGAGTTTTTTGACACTTTTATTGAACTTACCATAACTAATTAATAAAATTTCAAGCTCAAACAAAGGCCAATTTCAAAAAACGTTTTTTTGAGCAGTAGTGACAATTTTAAAAAATTGTACCTGACGTCAAATTTTTTTCAAGGGCTACAAATTTAAAATATCATTCAAAAAATTATTACAGTTTTATATTTCAAGCAACGGAAAGTATACAGTACGAAATCTAAAAGTTCTAACTTTTTTGTGTGGAATTAATAAATGTTGACAAAACTAGAGCTGATTTTTTTTTTTAAATTTTCACATATTGAAAAAATGTTTAGCAACAAAAAGTTTCCGGACCTACTTTATTCTAGTGTATTTTAAGTTAAAACCTTTGCAATGATTTACGAAATAACCAGTTAACGAAATTTATTTCAAGAAAAAATTGATAAATAAGTTTATTTAGAAAAATGGTATCCTTAACTCGTACAGACGCTACAAAAAATATTTCCAAGACTTCAGTTAATTTTCAAGAGAAAACGAGTTTTGGCAGCTAGTGGGCCTCGAATTGACTGTACGCGTTAAGTTTCAAGTTTAGCGCCATCTAGTGCAAAAATTGAGTTTCGCATCGCCGCGAGAAACCACAAACTAATTTGTAAGTCGTTTTCTTAACTTTCTAGCAAAATATATTTTGTAGACACCTCCGCCTTACAGCAAGTCCGTATTAATTTAACTCTCAAAATTGAGTGTTAATTAGCGATACATCTAAAATTTGTATGAGATCTTATTTTGACTCTGGGAATAAAACCGGAAATAAAGTCTCATTCTGATTCTGAAGGGTATTTTTTTCTCCTTNAACATCTGACTATAAGTTTCCTGCATATTTTTTTCTGGTGACATTATACGAAAACTGATTTGAAATCTGAAATTTTGATTAATAAAATTTATTATTTAAAATTTTTGGGTCATTTTTCTATTTAGCATCATATATTTATTCAATTAGTTTTGAACTAAAGTTAATTAATTTTAAACATTTTACAGTATTAAATTAATTTTTAAAAGTTCATGTTTTTCTATTTATGTATTTTTTTCTCAAAGTTCAAACTTATTTTAAAATGCCAATTTTATCATTTTAATCCAGTTTTTAATCCAGCTTTACGATATAAAAATTTTGACTTACCATCATCTAACAGTCGTTCTAAGTGGTTAAAGACGCCGGGCATTTGAGCCATACTTCGTTTATCGGCGAGGAGTTGCTTCAAGTAGAGACATTTATCGCGAGTTTTCTTATCATTTTCGTCGAAACCCGCTGGCATGGTGAAATCGGGATCCACCTTGGCTAACTAAAAAATACATATTAATAATTATTATTTTGCGGTGAAATAATTATTTAATGATATTTAATGTCTAGTAGCCATTAATCATGTTAAATTTTGTGTGCCGAATTTTAACTCGCAGAAACCGAAACCGTTATCGCACCGACGTGTCGAGATCAAAATCCCTCGAGAAAACTCAAGCTGTAGTTAAAAATATATTGGTAAATTTATATTGAAAAGATAAAAATGTTTGTCTAAAATAGTTCGAAACGCATTTTTGTGAATATACAAATCAATGAAAATACAATGTACCAATCAGAGCCTATACTTTCGCAAAAAACTTAAAAAATTTGTAGAAGAAATTTTGACCTCTTTTAAAAATCAAGCAAAAATCAAAATTTACTATTTACATAGGGAAAAAACGATACATAAATTTTTGCTTAGATTTTATTTTTATAGCCTGGATATTAAAGGGGGGTCTTACTTTTTTAAACGTTTGCCCTGAGCTTTAGTTAACTGAAAATTATTCAAACTTTGAATTCTCGGAGACGTTTGTCTGAAATTATTGACAAATGGAGACAAAAATTTTTCGGAAACCCGAAAATAGAATTTTCAGATTAAAATTCGGCAATTAACAAAAAATGAATTTTCGTTTACTGAGGGATTAGAGATCAAAAATAAAAACTGACAAAGCTTTAGTCGGATACGATGTACGGATAACAAGATACGGTCAATTATCTGAAAATCGGAAATTTTACAATATTGGGAAAATTTTTTCTTCGAAATTTAAATGTTAAAACTTTCTATTATTTGTGGATAAAGATATATCTATTACGGTGCTTGCCGGGGCTTTTATGCCACTGTTTCAGCAAACATTTTATTCAATTTGGCTTTTGAAAACGAGTCATCTGATTGAATTCTTAGATAGGCCAAACTGAGCTCAAATATTTAGAGAAAAATAAATCATAAAAAAAATTGTCTGAATCAGACCAAAGTTTCCAAGTTTTTAACAAAAACTGATAATTAAACAATTTCAGTAATCTCCGAAAAAAATCCAAAAATGGTCTGATTCGAACCAACTTTTTTATTTTATTATTCACTAGATATTTTTGCTCAGTTTGAGCTATCTAAAAACTTAATCGTATAAGTCGTTTTCAAAAGTCGAATTATATTAAAATTTTGGCTAAAAAAGTGGCATAAAGACCCAAACAAGTACCGTAATGATATGACCCAGGTCTGATACTTCTCTACAAGTTGAATTAAAATGACCGGAAGTTTTGATAGGACTAGTTATATAATATCCCGGTCACTTCAAAACTCAATATTTTGATCAGCAAAGTTCGTATCAAAAATCTTTTCTTAAAAAATGAGTATCACTACACTTATGCCACGGACGTCGATATTTTCAGGGATGATCATGTAGTGTTAAAGCAAAATTTTTTACAATAAGACCTCGCTGGCACAAAAGGCTTTGGTGGGATGGAAACTAAATTTGGCCTAATTTTTATCAGGAGATGCCTGGCATCTGATGCCATACATTAAGATAACCCCGACAAAAAAATTACCTACGGTAGCTTATTTGTATACATTGTAGTATGTTCTAGGAAATCATGAATAAAAGTGATCCATGCGAAAAAAATTTTAAAATTCTGTCAGAAAAGTCTTCAAAAACCGTTCTCAAGTCATGGCCATTTTAAAATTCCTCTTTTCAATTGGAAACGTTCACAAAAATATTTTTCTGAAATATTGACCAAAAATAAGAGTAAGCTTGATCTAACATCTCTAAGACCTCAAATTCGTCCTTTAGCGGTCGCTGAATGTCACTAAAATGAATGTCACTGAAAATTTATATCCTCCACAAATACACAGAATGCGATAGCCAAAAAGTTTAGTCGATCCGATGTGTCGGTTAATAATCCTAAGGGTTCATTTTTTTAATATTATGAAAAATATACGTGCCTAAACATCTCCCCAAGTGTTTAGAAAAAATTCATGTCCTTTATCTCTCACCATTTGTAAATGATCAAAAAAACATATATTTTCGAAATTTTGGTAGACTTGTATGCTCAAAATTATTGACGCTCCCTAAGACTCATCTCATTTTCGACAACCTCATTAAGAATTATGAACAAAAGTGTCCTAGTTTAACCGATGAAAAAACAAGCTGGGATTATGAGAAATAGCTGAATTATATTTGTACAATAGTTAGCTAAATGAGTTTTTTGACACTTTTTGAACTTACCATAACTAATTTAATAAAATTTCAAGCTCAAACAAAGCCAATTTCAAAAACGTTTTTTTTTGAGCAGTAGCTGACAATTTTAAAAAAATTGTACTGAACGTCAAAGTTTTTCAAGGGCTACAAATTTAAATATATTCAAAAAATTATTACAGTTTTATTTCAAGCAACGGAAAGTATACAGTACGAAATCTAAAGTTCTAACTTTTTTGTGTGGAAATTAATAAATGTTGACAAACTAGAGCTGATTTTTTTTTTATAATTTTTCACATATTGAAAAAATGTTTAGCACAAAAAGTTTTCCGGACCTACTTTATTCTAGTGTATTTTAAGTTAAAACCTTTGCAATGATTTTACGAATAACCAGTTAACGAAATTTATTTCAAGAATAAAATTGATAAATAAGTTATTTAGAAAAATGGTATCCTAACTCGTACAGACGCCTACAAAAAATATTTCCAAGACTTTCAGTTTAATTTTCAAGAGAAAACGAGTTTTGGCAGCTAGTGGGCTCGAATTGACTGTACACGTTAAGTTTCAAGTTTAGCGCCATCTAGTGCAAAAATTGAGTTTCGCATAGCCGCGAGACCACAAACATCAATTTTGTAGTCGGTTTTCTTAACTTTCTAGCAAAATATATTTTGTAGACACTCCCGCCTTACAGCAGTCCGTAATTAATTTAACTCTCAAAATTGAGTGTTATTAACGATCATCTAAAATTTGTATGATGATCTTATTTTGACCGGAATTAAACCGGAAATAAAGTCTCATTCTGATCTCTGAAGGGTATTTTTTCTCCTTTTGTTCTCTGACGGTTAAATTTTAATGGCGTAATATATCCGAGTTTATATTTACTTTGAGTAAGTCGGAAATCTTTGCAGTTATTCGTAGCTTTTGGGTGAAATATCTCGAATTCTCTCTTCAGAAATTAATAAAAAAGTGAGTTCTGTTAGGTGTAAATAGTTAGTGTGTGAGCTGTGTGGCCGATACTGATATATATTATTTTCGCGAGTGATCGCTAAACATGGATGAAAAAAAGTACTCGAAATCATTTATCAACTGAAACAAGGTTCGTCTAAAGTAAATAACACAATTATCACGATACGGACTTAAAAACGACCAGACCAAGTAAAATAGGCTGTTCGCAGTAATCGCAGTACTCGAATATTTCCGGATTTCTTGATTGAAAAAAAAGTTGGACATAAAAATAAAAATTATTTTAAACTTACAGTGTTTTTTTCCAAAAATTTAATCAATAAAAATCATGAAACAAATCAACAAAAAAATGAATATTCAATTTTTTGACGGATTAACATGATAATTTACAACTGACAAAAATTGTCAGATCTGATGTCTAGATCAAGAGATACAGTCAATTATATAAAAATCGTAAATTTTTAAAAATTCGGAACAAAAATTTTCATCAAATTAAAATTTTAAAAAAGTACTCGAATTCATTTGAAAAAATTATGCATAAAAATAAAAATTAATTTCAAAAATTTTAGTGTTTTTTTTATTATCATCATATCCCCTTATTGCCCTCTCGTATAGATTCGGTCCCTCAAAAATACGGGGGTGAGAAAACGACGCGACGTTTGAAAACGAATTATCCGATTAAGTTCGTAGATAGCTCAAACTGAGCACAATTATCTAATGAATATAAAGATTAAAAATTGGTTTGAATCGGACAAATGTTTTTAATTGTTTTCTGAGATTACTGAAGTTATTTAATATTAGTTTTTGTTAAAAAATAGAAACAATGGTCTGATTTGGACCAATTTTTATATTGTATTATTAACTAGATATTTGTGCTTAGTTTGAGCTATCTAAGAACCTAATCGGCTGAGTCGTTTTTGAAAGCCGCGTTGTTTCCCCCCCGCATTTTTGAGGGACCGAATCTATACGAGAGGGCAATAAGGGGATATACATGTTCAGCATCAATTCCTATGAATACGCTTTCGTTCCCAATCAAATTTTTATCGTATTATATTACATTTAATGTTATGCCGGTGATGTACGGGCCTGATATGTTTTTAGAAGGTCAAGTCCTAAAATTATTCTTAATTGAGGGAATGCGGTCGGGTGTTTTTAGTACATAAAAGCCGTCACATATTCAACGTTTTTATTTTTTATTTTATATAAAGTTTTGTGAATTCGAATGATATAAAATGTAGTACAAAAATACTTAAAATTTAAGCCACCAAACAAAAAAATTTATGTTCGAATGTTGAAGTTTTTTTTAGTATTTTCAATCAAATTTACAGCGAACAGTTCGCTGCGAACTGTCAATAATATAATTCAGGTTGAACAAACGACGTTTCAAATAATAATTTTTCAAAATGGTCTCAGAAATTGTTCCAACAAACAATGTCCCTTTTTTGCTGATGGAATTTAGGAAACTATGGCATAGTTACTATGCTCTCCAAATTTTATAATATATGCCGTTATTTCTAATTAGCAAATCTTAGAAACCATGAAAAGTAGGTTGAATTTAGTATTTTTGTTGTTCAAAATTTGTGAGAGTTAAAGAAAAATTTTATAGATGGGTTTTTAACCTGAAATCTATGAAAAATATTTTTTCTTCAATATTTAAAGAAAAAATATTTTAATGAAACGAGATTGAACCTCGGAGGTTTTAAAGTAAATAATACAATTACCACGAGACAAACGTACTCAAAAACCACAGACCAACAAAACTGGATTGTGAGCGTAATAATTTCACCCACCAAAAGCACCATTTTTTAATTTGGCAGTCCTATCATTTTCGCATTAAAACTGATAATATTGAGCTTTTGGCAAAAAATAAGTCTGAGTTTGCAGAGATTTGTAAAACACAATGTTCGAGGTTTATTTAATTAAAGTTGATATGATGCCCTACAAATTTGAAATAGATTTAACACCAAATTAGACTTAAGAACATAATTAATTTAAAAAAACATATTTCACAAAACAAAAATACCAAAAACTTTATGAGGATTTAAGGGAGTAGCAGCGATGTGGCAGATTGATACATTTTTTCGGAGTGATTTATAAAAGAAAAAAATGTGAATTTTTTTTTTACTTTTTATCTTCAATAAAAGTGTTCATTCTTGCAAACGTTATATTTTTAATTTCTCAACATAACTAAGTATCTGTGAAAGTATCAAAAACCACTTTTCATATAACTCCATTTCCAACTTGACCCGATGTGAGTTTTTTTTTGAGGCGATATTTAATAAACTTCAGTCATTTTCGGGTGTTATGCGCTAATTTTTTTTCGATAATGATAGAACTTTATTTTCAAAGATTATGGACAGTGAACATAAATAGAGGTTTAAAAAATCTTGTTTTAGTCACTCGCATGAAAAAACGAGATGTAAACAGATCAGATTAGTGGGAGAATCATTATCCATATGAATTTTTCCTTAATATGAAAGTTTTTTTCCATAAAAAAAGAGAAAAACAGCTTTTAGGAACAAAAATTGACCTTCAATTGCGTTTAAATATTAAAAAACTCCTGACTTTGAAAAAAAAAGTAGGCCTATAACACCCGAAAAATTTAATCGAGATTTTTTGAAAATAATAAAAATTTTCTTTACATTGCGTGCCAAATGCACAAAACTGGTGTTCACAAGCAATGTTGTAAATTTCTCAGTAGTTCACAAAACATATTTCGAGCTCTTCCATCGGTTGAAATACGGAAATCAAATAGATACAGAAAATACACAACTGATTCAGTCTGATTTTTTCGAGAATAATTCAAAAAGCATTAATAAAAAATTTTGGACTTGATTTGCGAAAATTTTTGCATAATATTTCAAAAAAAAAGTCGACAAAAAATGACAAATGAATCATGTTATATTTTTAAACAGCAGTCAGAAAATATATAAACATGCATGAAAAAAGTTGAAGTGGCCTATTTTTGGTTTTTATTCACAAATATCAGAAAAAAAAAAAAAAAAAATTTTGTGTGAAAAATGCTGAAATTTTAATAATGTTTTGGATTTTTTTTTTAAAATTTTACGAATTCAAAAATAAAAGTTTGAACTCAAATCTTTCCTTAAATAGATAAAAAAATATTTTAATGAGCTGAACACATTTATTCTGGTTCAGCTAACGATAATAAGCACAAAAAAATAACCAACTAATTATTTTCGTAAGTTTAATTGACGCAGTCATGCGCACATCGCTGCTACCCTCTTTAAGTAGAATGCATTTTATCGCGCTGAAGGCGAATCTACATATTTTGAGTAAAAACCAGAAGTGATATTTTCACGTTTTGTAACGCGCATCTCACCAAATACTTCAGTTCATAATACTTTTTTGATTGAATAAATAAATAAATATTATTTTTTTGTAATAATTTTCGGGTGTTATCACCCTTCTCAGTGTACTAAAAATAGTATGTGCTTAAATTCTCAAAATTTCTTTCTGTTATACTGTATCTAATACTGTAAAAACACTTTTATTTAGGAATACAGTGGTTGTTATTTTTAAAAAAATATTATTAAAAAAAAAGTACAGAAAAAACACTGATTCAGGTCACTATTTTCACATATTACTTAAGCACATACCGTAACACTGATTTCAGACTGATGAAAGGGTGAACACCCGAAAATTATTACAAAAAAATAAATATTTATTTATTTATTCAATTAATTGTAAAACTCAATGTTCGAGGTTTATTTAATTATACGTAATGTAGTTGATTTCAGTGCCCTTCAAATTTAAAATAGATTCTAACACCTAATTTGACTAAAAGAACATAATTAATTTTCAACAACATATATTTTAAAAATATTTAAAAATCTGCCGCGTCTTGTTAACCGTTCAGCATTGAAAATCTACCTTATTTATGAAAAAACGAAAAAAATTTACATAATTTTTGGGGATTACGAAAAATTTTGATAATGTTCGAAAAAATCTAGGCTGGTGATTAGTTAAAAATTTACATTCTTGAAATAAACAATTACTGTTATTAAATTAAATGCACGACTTAAATTGTTATTAAGCTTGTTCTCATGAATTCAGGCAGCAAAACATTAATTTTCAGTTCAGCATTGAAGACATTCTAACTTTGAATATGGATTAAGGGCCCTTAACTGACAGATCGTGACTATTCGAAAAATGAGTATTCCGAGCATTTGATTGGTTGATCTCTTTCAAATCTGACTAATGAAATCGGCCTATTCTACAATCCAGGATTTTGATTGGGTGCTGGTATCCCGCGTTGTTTGAATCATTCAAATAGTCACCATCCATCAACTGAGGGCCCTTAAATCCATATCCCTTTAGGAAGAAGGTTGTTATTTTCTAGTTTGGTCTAGTACATTATGTACGTTAAGTAGTACGAATGTACTAGACCAAACTAGAAATTAACAACCTTTTTTTAAAGGGATATACGAAAATGTTACTTTTTTATGAAAATAACAGGTTTTTCGCGAAAATTGCCAAGAAAGATTTTCGGGATGTCTTATTTGGCCAGAAAATATCGGAACAGAATCCAGAAAGCCCCCTTTATTAAAAATTTTATGATTTTTACCAATATTTGATAAATACATATGATGCATATCCCTTTAACAATTTTTTGTTAATCTAAGATGTGCGGGCTGAAAACTGGCCCCATGAGTGGCTAGGAGTCTTAGGAATGTCGGGATTGGCTCCCTCAGCCCGCACATCCTAGATTAACAAAAATTCGTTAAAGAGATATGCAGCATATCATATGCTGCATATTCCCTGTTCCCACTAATGAAAATCTAGGCAGCTCATTAGACAATTATAGTGTTATTGTGTGCAATTATTAATTGCATATTGAGTTGCCTAGATTTACATTAGTGTGAACAAGGAATATCAGACCGGAAATCCATTATTTGTATAAAATTTTGAAATTTCATTAGTTAAAAACACATATAATGAGTTTCTTCAAAAATAGTTGACCAAACCAATAATAAATTTTTAAGTTGGAACGACAAAATTCTCGAGAATACGGTAATACCATTACTTTTCTATTAAGAAAAATTTGATTTTTAGCCAATCAGAAGCCGCCATTTTTTTTTTAAATTTTGTTTCTTTCGAAATTTTTTCTTGATCTCTGAAAAATTTTGAACAAAATGAACTTTTCCGTTTTTTCATAACTTTCGTTGATTTCCAATGCTGAAAAACCGATAACACCCTAAATGAGCTTCAACTTATTCTTATAGACATATTCTACCATTTTTTTCAACTGAAATTTATATTTCTGAAATTATTTTATTTTATCCGATGACTGAATCAGGACAATTCTGTTTTTACTGCACAAAAAAATTTATTTATTTTACACATTGAGATCAATTCTAACGTTTAAACTAATCAAAACTAAGGTCATATTCGTGAATTCAACAATAATTTCAAGAAAAATTGATTATTTTTGGTAACTGTGTTTCAAAACACAGATGGGCAGGTAAGTAAGAGAACAGCGTGCGCAGGTGGGGGTTAAAATAATAAATAACATAAAAGTTGCAAAAATTATGCCAAAAATATTTCCAAGGTGAACAAAAATTAGATTTCCTGGTGACAAAAAATTAAGGAATTTCATTCATTTTTATCTCGATACACGAAAAGCGTCTTTTTTGTTTTAAATTCACGAAAATCTCCGCAAATTGGGCATTTTTCTGCAAACTTGTCCAAAATGCGATTTGTATTGACAATTTCAAAAAAAATCAATAATCTGATAGAACATTTATTCTTGCAGACTACCGAGATCTAAAATTTAAAGAAATTTGTGAAGAGCTCTAAATAATGTTCTAAAAAATTATCTGAATTTACCATTCATACAATCGATTTTTTTGTGGCAATTTGTGGGAATTTTAAAGCGTATGAAGTGTTTCAATATCAAAAACGATCATTAACTCATCATTATATTTTTTAATAATATATTATTTTGTTAAGAAAAGTCAGTTATTTAAAAAATTGAAATTTGGCTCGAAAATTTATGGTGCCAAGAACATGATAATTTCTGTATCGTACTATTGAACTATTGTCTAACATTTTCAAATTGATGTAACTTAGTCTCCTATCACACCTTTTTGAAGTAACATAGGAGTTAAAAGACTTTGCGCATTTTGTCAATAAATACGGGACGGAGTTAAAATAGGATTAAATGATACAAAGGCCACATTTAAAAAATGTTTGATTCAACTTCACCCTTTAAACCGCATTTTAAACTGATGGTTCGCCGTAAAGTTTTTTGAAGAATATAATTCGCTTTCGCGGAAAATTTTTGAGGAAAGCAAAAGTTTTGGCTTAATGATTCATATTTTTTTATTAAACATACGAAAAATAAAAATAAAATCAGAAGAATATATCGTTTTAAAAATTTCGTTTTCAAATGAGGCGTTTCCAAAAAAATTCAACGTCAGATATATTACACTCCGTGTGCTCCATTTTATTGATGCATAAGATTCGTCATCAAAGTGGGATGGGGGAATAACGTGAAATGAAGCAGCCAATAACAGGCGTGCAAGTTTTCTCGCAATTTTCCGCAAAATAAAAAGAAAGAAATAATTTGCCGCGCTCGATTTTGAAAGTATGAAGTTGATTGTAGAAGACACTTATACACTTGTACAAAATTCGGAAATAGATTTTTTTGTGGAAAAAAATATTTTTACAATAAGAGACTGACACCTTCATCGCACAAACATAATTTTATGAAAAATTTACTTTGCATACATGCATTTGTATTAACTTTTTTGTTATGTTTTTTGTCCTATTATCTGTTGGAACTTATTCGATATTTTCATTAGGCCGATAATTTTTTTCCTAAAATAAGAACTAAAATATGGATGATGAAACTTATATCAAATAAGTGTCATTTAAATTGTATTTTCTAGAAAAGTCATCAAACAAAAAATAATGCTGCTTTCGAGATTCGAACCCTGTCACAATGAGTTGTATTTGTGATTTTAACATAATTGGTTAAATAAACTAAACAAAGAATTTATTTTAAAAATTTTTTACAATTTCATGGAATAATTTTGGTGCTAGAAAATTGGCTAAATTTTTGCCGGCTAAGGGGTTAGACAGGCAATAACACCTGCATTCACCTGGACGACGCTAATTTAATGGAAAAGGACGTCAAATCAAATACAACCAGGATTCTGCCTCAGCTAGAATAGCCAAAGATTCGCCTTTCCGGCAATAATATTTGACATTTGCAAAAATAAACATTTCGCAACTTTAATTACAGAATTTACTTCAAATCCACTTTTTTCACGAGGTTTTATAACCTGTGAAATAATCCTAATAAAAGAAAATTTTAATCTCCATACAGAAATAATAGCTGATAAAGGGCGTTTTTTTCATTAAAAATCAGTATTTTTACAGTTAAAAAATTTATGAAACATATGTCTTTCTGATTTACTTAATCAGATTAACATAGAAAATTTTTCAGGTAAGAAAGTACGACTAAAACATTTTGGATAAATATTAATTTTTGTGCCGTTTTTTTTCTAAAGCATAAATTAATCAACTTTTGACCTGACAAAATACAGTTGTAAAGTAATCATATATTTTGCCTTCCTATTTGACTGCAAAGAAAATGCGAAAAAAATCATTATCAGTCAACAAATTAATTTTTTCTACAGCTTTTATTTTTTTTAGTGTCCCCGAAACGATATATTTTATTTGTCGAACAAATTTTTTGTATTTTCATTGAGAGCCAAATCGGGAAAAATACTTGAAAAAACCGATCTGTATTTCGTTTAACCTTCAGAGTCATTCGGAAAAGAATGTCCAATTTTTGTCTGTCAAGCAAAACAGGTAGATTTAAGCATATTAACAACGCTTTAATTTAATTATTCCTTAATTTTGGAATTTAATTTTGATAAATGGTCAAACAAAGTTTCTAGCTTTAATATTTCGGAAAATTAGATTTTTTAAAGTTATAAATAAAATAACTTAGTTTTTTCTTAAGACGAACTTTATGGCCTGTAAGAAAGTACTGTACTTAAATCGTAAAAATGAGGCTTCGTAAGTTTTAAACTTAAATCACCCTGCTTAATTCAATATGATTTTCAAAATGTTGGACAAAAATGTCCAAAAGTAACTCTGCGGAGCTTTCGTGTTTTGTAACGTAGAGGGTTAAGTAGGTTTCAGGGTCTCCAAATCAAATATTTGACATTTTGAAATATTTAAATTTTTCACTTTAGTTACGTATTGTGAACGTTTTGAACCTTGAGAGCTGACTAACGTTCCCGTGACATTGTTAACTGTCTCAACCAACCGGTTCACCGAGCTTGACCAAACTACTGTTTTGTGCTTATAACTTCAGTGTCATTTTCAGTTCAAATTTTTGAGATTTAAACAGCTCACGAGCTTTTATAAAATAATCTTAGCTAAGTCGCTATTGACCCACTTTTTTGAAAAAATTAAATTCTGGTGCTAAAATTACTTCCATGTTGTGTTTTTTTGAATAAATGTTCAAATGCTTGGCTAGATTGCTATTGATGTTTTTTCATATTTTGAATAGGACTTTTGAGCTCAAATTTAAAAACTTTGAAATTTACACTTTTCATTTCCTAAGTTTGTAAGAAATTTTTTATAATATTTTATGAAATCTTCACGGTTGATATAAACATCATTACAAATTTTATTTTTATGAAGTTTTCAACAAAATTCCGGCTTCGCTAGAACTCGGGTTAGAATCCCCTGTAAAATCTTGAAATTTGACCGAAAAGTCTATTTTTTGTTGATTTAAAAAAACGAAAAAAATCCTCGGACTCAAAATCAGCAGAAAAAACTCTCTACAAGGTGGGCTCATAAAATCAATACCCATTTTTGACTTTTGAAATTTTTTATTGCAAAGCGTTTCTCTACCCAACAGATGCAAAGAAGAAATAAATATATTTTTATTTGCTTAATAACCAATCAATCTCAACTTTTGACAGGGAAATAATACATCTATAAATAAATAGTTGTATAACTCAGTTCAGAATTGACCTTCAATAATCTAAAGAAATTAAATTTTATTTTTTCAGATAATTGGGTTGGCACTGCCAACTTGGCAGTAAAAGGCCAAAATTGTAAAAGGCTAAAAAATTGATATTTTAAATCTTTGTCGGAGTAAAATATTGATGTAAATTTGAGCGGAATTTAAAACAAAAAAGGTAAATTTGATAGTTTTTCTCGATCAAAATTTATCAAAAAAATCGACATAACGAAAATTGTTTTTGACAAAGCCAATTTCAAAATAAGTGATTCTGAACATGGTTTTTCAAAAATATTGTTAGAAACACAAAATTTGATTGCGAACAAGAATATCACCATTTTTTTGAAACAAACTTCCTTTTTAATTCAAAAAATTAAAACTTTGATTCTTTGGCCTTTTACTGTCAACCCTGATAATTCAGTTCTAAATCGTATAGAAAATCCAACATTTCAGCTTTGCTTTTGAAGAGCGTGGGAACGTTTTGGTATTTGAAAGATTTGTCGGTTAAACTCCGTAAACTTGTTTCAACATTAAAATAAAATGAAATTTGTCGGTAAAACAATTAAAATTTTCGACTGGGAATCGTAATTTTGCTCTAAAGTTGTGAAAATATTGCGTCTGATCAGATTGAGCTCTTTAAGCTCTCGTTAATGAACGCCATTTACTGTTGTCATAACAAAGCTGGAGTTATCAATTCTATAAGAATAGAACAAAAAAAAGGGGTAGAAAAATTCATATTTTGTGATATTTTTGCAAAAATAATTTAAAAGCCTATAAACCTGAGAAAATATATACGATTCTGAATTTTAATTGTGCAAAAAAAATATTATTGGGCTACTTGACAAATTAGACCACTTTCTTGAATAAAATTCCTATGTACCTAGTAGATTTTTAGCGTGAACACCTATGATCATCTTAACTTTTTAAAAAAAAATTCGTGAAGATTGTAGCACGTGAAAAGATACTAAATATTTCGCTAAAGCGATATTGTGATTTCAACAGATATGGTGTAATTTGAAATACATTCAAAACTCTACCGAGGATATCTACTGTATTTTTATAAACGGTCAAAGTCAGACAGTATGATTCAAATATGAATATTTTGAGAAGAAGTTAGATTAAAATAATTTAAATACGGCATGAACTATAAAATTTCTATCAAAATTGAAATCCCTAAAATTAACCTATTTAGCGCTCTGTAGCAAGAAATTTTGCTTTGAATGACCACGAGACAACCACTTATCAGTTTTTAGCAAGTTTTATGCATTAATTTCATATTTTTACAGAAATATACCAATCATCAGCTCGTAGCCTCGTTCACCCGCCAGTTTTAAATACATAATTTTCCGAGCTACTCATGGGAAGGTTTGAAGATCAGTTCAAATCTCGGACAAAGATCGGATGTGGATTTTGACTATAAAATATTGCAATCCTATTCTGCGTCACCTAAACCAATACAAATTCGATCAATTATTTTTTCAAGAGACATACGAACATTTTGCAAAATTCGGATTTATGAAAAATGAAACGAAAACCAAAATTACGAAAAAATGAAACTTCTTATCGAAATTTTACAGGTGAAGGATACGTTCAAGACTGCTTATCAACCTTTTGCTCAAATTGTTGCCAAAACAAACTTAAATCGGACTAGTAGAACATAATGATTTAAAATAAATGGAGAAGGGGGGGGAGAATTTGGAGACGGAAATATTTCAGTTTCTCATGCTGTAAAAATGACCATAAATAACTTGGTTAAAGCAGTTTTTTCCTTGAAATTTAAAGTTCATGTTTTAACTTAAAAAATAAATGCAACTTGGAAGCGCATATAAATCAGTGGCGTATGAAAAATGAGTGTCAAATCAGACGTTTTTTCGTGGATATTTTATTTTAAATTCCTTTAGATTTTCCAAGTTTGAATAATTTATTTATTATTGTACTTTTACATGAATATCCTTTAACCAACGGATCTTCATCTCAAAAACGTTCACTATCTCTATAGCGCGAGTTCGAATCCAACTAATGTTGTCTAAGTGATTGCCTTAGTGATTGCTTGAGTTGATTACACACCGATCAAATTTAGCGGTCCCAATATAAAGCACCCTTGCCTATAATNATACTCAAGACAATCACTGAGACAACATTAGTGGGATTCGAACACGCGCTATAGAGATAGTAAACGTTTTGAGATGGAGTTCTGTTGGTAAAAGGATATGGAATAAAATATCCGAAACTTCAATTTTAAATTCGAGCTCGGAATCGGCACGAACGATTTTCCAATTTTTGGTATTTTACCGGTTTTATGCTCAAGCGGTTTTAAAGAAACCGACAATATCCGGTCAAAAACCGATAAAATTTAAAATCGAAAAATGGCTTTGTCAAAAATTGTATAAAAAACTAAATTTCGTAAAAATCGTATGTGCCGATTCCGAGCTATCTTATAATCTAAAATGATGGTACCAAAATTAAGTTGCTCTAGAAAACGCATTCCCAAATTTATGAGCTTTTAGATTCAAAATGAAATTTTCAGGATTTTTTACGCGTTTCAAGTATAAGAAAAACCAGAAATTTTTTTTTACTATGACAACTCAAGATATGCATTTTTTTAAAGCGGTAAAAAACACGGCGAAAAGTTTAACCAACAGTAATTTAATTATACCAAGTGTAATAAAGACGCACGGTGGTTTAACATCAAAAGATTCAGTTTATTTAATTAGAGGCCAAAACATGATCTTTAAAAAACAAGCCTCTGCTAGCCCCTTACAAATTAGATTTTTCCAGATAAATTTCGTGAGAACTGGATCTTATTCACCACATAAACTAAACGCAATGATTTCGCGTCGTGTTAAATGTACGATTCGAACATCAGTATAAATATTAATTTGGAGAAAAATTTTAACATCCTTTTATATCATCAAATTAGAAAAATTACAACGAAAAAATCTCACATTTTATAACTGAATTTTAAAGTTTTATTCAAATTACGGTTTAAGCCTTAAACTTTAAGGCCACATACGGCAATCCACTAATTTTTTCATCGAAATTCAGGTATTGACAACTTTATTAAACTAAGATTTTGTCAAAAGTTTGTAGATCATTTTAAATTTTAAATAAGCTTTTTATTGCTCAAGTCTAGATTTTTTACAAAATCTTTTTTGTCTACGCCGAATAATAAAAACTATATATTTATCACGGTACTTGCTAGGCCTTTTTAGCCACTTTTTTTAGTCAACATTTTTATATAATTCGGCTTTTGAAAACGACGCATCCGATTTAGTTTTTAGATAGCTCAAACTGAGCACAAATATAAAGAAAAAAAAATTATAAAAAAAGGTAAAAATCAGACAATTGCTTTCAATTTTTTAACAAAAACTGATTATTAAACAATTTCAGTAATCTCAGAAAAAATCCAAAAATGGTCCGATTCGAGTCTATCTAAGAACTTAATCGGATAAGTCGTTTTCGAAAGCCGAATTATATAAAAATTTTGGCTCCAAAAGTGGCTAAAAAATCCCAGCAAGTACCGTAATAGATATGGATTACAGACCTTCAGAGGACAGATTCTGAATATGGGAATGGTACAAAGAACACGTGATACTATCATTCAATCAAAACCCTGGATTGCATAATAAGCCGATTCCATTAGTCGGATTTGGAGGGGATCAACTAATCAAATGCTCAGATTCCGCATTTTTCAAATATTCAGGATCTGTCCTCTGAGGGTCTGTAGTCCATATACTATTAAATAACGAATCACTAGTGCCTGTTCTAAAAAAACCTTTTTAGTATATTACAATAATAATCTTGGAAGCCATTTTTTGCGTGGATAAGTCTATTTCACTTGACTATTCATTTGGCTTTAGACTGCTGCTGATTGGCTTATTTGCATGTGCGTCTTGTGCGAAAATAACGGTCTCTTTTTTTTCAGGATGTCATTTCATTATTGAAATTATTATGCAGTACACAATAAACTTTGAGCTAAATTTTGAGTTTTTGAAGTTTACATTTAGGCTGCTCAAAATTGTAAATATTGCCCGTTATACATTTTACGTTCTATACATTTACTATCGATCCTTGTCACACTGCCCCCTCAATTAAGTCCTGTTAAAAAATTGCAAAAATTTGAACCATAATAACTTATGGCCTTGAATAATACGATAGACCACATCAGTGTAGTAAGTCCCCGATAATATCCCTCAAGTTCAAGTGGCTCATTTTCTGATTACTAAACTTGTTTTTGTCTTTTTTTAAATAAATTCTTAGAATAACTTTGACGCACTGTAGCATAAAAATAAAAAAAAACTATTTAGCAGCATTGAAAAATATACCTTGTTTCATGATTTAATCTTTCCGTGATTTAGTGAACTTGAAAAACTTAATTTATTACTGTAAAACTCTTAACAATAAATTTAATAACTCGAAATTAATATACAAAAATGTTAAAAATTTTATGACTGTTAATTCTCCGTAAAAATTATTTGAAGACGATTAAAAATTACTTTTTTGATTGGGTTTATCTGTTTATTAATAATTAAGGAAGTTCTGGTCGCATTTTAATTCCAAAAAACAGGTTTTTCAGCGTCAATTCAATGAAATGCTAGACATAGCAATAATGTTAAAATAATATTAATCCCAAAAGCCATACCTAAGTCTTTGATTGACCGACCAATCAGGAACGATCTTTTAGAACTTATGATATTTTCAAAAATCTGCACAGTAATTTGATCATTTTAGCTAGGCTGTCGAATTTCGAGGAATTTTGAACATTTTCAGATTATATTTTTTGCGGGAAATTGTACGTGGATGAATGAACTTTATTTTTGAAAATATATTGATAAACGCTCAATTTCGATTGCTTGAAATTTTAATCAATGAGAATCCAGATAATTATATATTTCAATATACAATTTTTATCAAGTTTAGTCTATTTTCTGCCTCTGAAAATTTCAAAATCTCTGAAAATGCCAAATTAAACCTAAGTTCTCTCTAGCGTCTCCATTATAATCGTATTTGGCCACCTTTCGATCAAAATTTTTACTTTCCATAACGGGACTCTTTTCCTTTGTTGTCAATTTCCCTAAGTTTTTAGTATAATCCCAACTTTCTCAATAAAAGACATGAACTGAATTTGACTGCGGACACCCTATGTTTTGCTAAAAATACTTTGAATAACAAGAAATGTAATACAAAATTAATGAAGAGTATGCCCTTTTAATATGTTGATGACTTCCGTTGATAGTTACCGGTCCTGAAATCAAAACCACAGTACAAACCAAAAATATTGTTTGATAAACTTTCATAACCGTCTCAAAATTATTCATTTAAAAAATTTTTTAACCCTCAGCCACAAAATTGTGGGCTATTTTTGGGTCCAAAGAAGGCGTCGGAGTTAATAATGGCTTTTAACAGCATCAATTTAAGTCTTGACTGCTAAGCGTGAACCGACTTAGGGTTGTCTTAACCTTTAGACGCGTAGAGTAGTTTTCTAAATGCATAAATTTGTCTATCAAGCGGTACTGTTTATTACGAGATAAACAAGATTTTTATTAAAATATTATGCAAAAGCTTATTTTGAGGTAATTAAATATGTTCAAATAAGCGCGCTAATAATTTAAGAGGGTACTCGATGCGAAATTAGATTTTTTTACTTATGTATTTTTGAAGTTTTCAGTTTCAAAAACACGTTTAGTTTAAACTTTCGAGCCAATAAGAATTTTATAATACGGTTATTATACTGATTTGTTTTGGAAAACATGTTTTATTTGGCAACTAAGTGTCGTAAAAGTTATACCTACAGAATGTCAGATTTTGACCAGCGAGAAAAGCGCCAGAAAGCAAACGAAATTTACCTATTTTCAGTGAGATAGAAAAATATCATCACAATATTATTAAACTCCGTCCAATCATCATGCGTATGATCGGGTGCTTTCTGAAGCTTACCTCGCTAGCATGAATTTGACATACTGTTTATCATGTTTTCTTTTTTTGAGTTTTTTTTTTAATATTTAAAATTTCTTATGCATAATACAGTATAATTTATACTGTATATTGTGTTATAATAAATATCGGGATACAGATGGAAATAAAATGTAATCAAAATTAAAAAAATATTCTGAGTTGATTATTCAAGTGGTTCAAAAATAACTTTAATTGATTTTCAATAAAAGTTGACTATTTAAGCCAAATACCGATGGCGAAACTCATTAACGCTTGAATTTATTTTGGACAAAAATGTTCGAATAAATTTATGTAAACAAAACCAGGTAGCTTTAAATTTAATAATAATTTCTCGATGTCAGTTTATAAACAGTTCATAAATTTGGTTTTAAAAAATTTCAACCTCCTCTGTCATTCTTTAAAATGATAAAATTTTAAAAATTTTGGGCAAAAGTGACTCAGTAAAACTTTCGTTTTTGTAACTCATCACTATGAATCGTCTAAAACAAGTTTGTTTTCAAATTCAAATACTACAAATTGAAACTAATTTTTACTGATGTGGGTCACATCATGATGTGATCACGTGGCACTTTGTTGCCAAATGATGTTCTAGAGGCATCTGTCTTGAATTGTAATTCTAAAACATGAATTATTTACTAAGCTTTGAAAAACATGATCGTTTTCAACTCAAAAGTTGTGCGTGAAAACACAAATAATCTATATGTTAAATTAACATTGTTAATGCTCGGCAAATGTTTTATGATGCAAAAATAATATTTTTTGTCTACGTTGAAAACGTTCCGACGAACCCTTTTGATCTTATTGTGATTTCTTTGAAAATTATTTTACATTTTGTAATATTAAAAATTTATGGATAAAAATATTTATAAAATTTGAGACCAGAAAACGAAAATTTTATGCACAGAATCGAAAAATTGATCGCTATCACCGTTAATCAAAATATATATTATTTTCCCAACCAAAGTGCCTCTCAGTAGTAAACAGGGTGTCCAACCCGTTTTGTTAAAAATTTAGTCTGAAGATGCGTAATCGAAACGTTGTAAAATGATAAATATTTTAAATGTAATAAAAATTTAACATGTATTTTAAATGTATTTAAAAAGTTTAACGAATCGTTAGAAAATGAATAAATAAGTTTAAAACTAGGTCAAACGCGATACCTTAAAAAATACAAAAGTTCCGCAGAATTTCTTTCGGACATTCTTTTACAACATATGAAAAATTCATATCAACTGACAAAATAAAAGTATGATTATAATTAACAAAAAGTAAAATTATTTTTTTTAATTTTTTTGCTACATTTGTAAGATACCATTTTTAACTGTTAAAAATTAGAGCTTAACTCGTAGACTTTAGACATGAATCTGTACCCAGACTCGATTCTAGCCAACTAGTTGCCACACTTTTAAATCGGCCATATGAGCAAAGTTTCATTATCAACATTCATTTTTCAATAGCTTAAAATAATATTCAGACAATTTTCTATACAAATGAAATAACAAAATNAAAATGCGATTAAATGGTGTGTGGCAAATAGTTGGCTAGAATCGAGTCTACGAGTTAACAAGGGCGATTTTTAATTTACTAATTGTGAGCTTTGGTGCCTTGATTCCGCAAAAAAACTCATATTTATGGTACGAATATTCTGATAAAAATATTTCTTCGAAGATGCCTATTAACTGAAAAAATTTTGTTTTCAACGTGAATAAATCGTATTTAAAATTTTTCCAACTGGAAACGTTGTTGAAAAATTTTTGTTTTTATACAATGAAGATGTTTTTTCTTTGTTTTAATATACCTGTTTTACGTGACAGAAAAAATGGAAATTTTTTACCAAAATAACTTTTAGGGTTGAACATACCATTATTGACTTATAAGTACACCAATATAAATTAGGATTATTTTCATGAATTATAAAATGAATAAAATTTTTATAAAATTAATAAAAGATTATGAAGTTTTTTTTAATCGAATAAGTTCAGAATTTGAACTTCAGAGTTGACTGCTAAATGTAAATAAATGATTTAATGGTGCTATTTTTTATTTCTATGTCATGTGGTGATAAAATTGGTCCTAAACCACTGGTCATGAAAACAAAATTCTTCATTAGCGTAAATAAATCACTATTTTGACGTGACGCCAATCGTGCAAAAATCAATTGAAATTATTTGATCCGCTAGAAAAAATAAGTGTGACTATGAATATTTTGGCCTTTTTCGTTTTTTAGGACTTTTGTCTTTGATGATCGATTAACGAGCTTTTAGGACTCAGTCCAACTTGTTGCAGAATAAATATTAAAAAAAAATCGAAAGTTTAACCCTTGTGAGCACAGAGCCACAATTGTGGCTTAGCATTACCTAATCATTCAAAACGGCAAAAACGGGATCGTAGATCTTTTCTTCAAACATTATAAGAATTTGATTTCGGTTCCGAAAAAATAATTGAAATTTTTTTCAAATGTTTGGTTCCAGAATACGGGGTTGATTTATAAGGATTTTTCGCCTATGTTTCACTTCCTGAAAATTATTCAGAACTAGATCATAAAATACAAGTGTGAGATCAGCAGTTTTGTAGGAAACGCGTTTTTTGCATGCATACAGTTTAAATACAAATTTATTGTATCTAGGACAGATATTTTTTCGGAAGGAATAATTTCTAAATTTTCAACTCATTCATAAAAATAATTATAAGTGATAAGCTATCAAAAGTGTCACAGTGTACTCATACCATTTATCTTGAAAATAATGAAAAAGTGTATAATTCTGCTTTATAGGGAAAAAAAACATTTTAATCGAATTATTTTCCATCAAATTTTGACTTATTTATAAATACTTTGATGTATGAGATATAAATCAAAGCGAACAAAAGATGCCGTAAGCCAGATCTTGTGCATCGTTTCCGACGGAAAGGTCACTTGTGAGACAATGTGACCGTGTATCACGTGATATAGTATACCTTGCTTTTCTCACTATATTTCTAGAACTAAAAATTGAAATCTAGAATATAAAATTTCGGATGCGAAATATTACTTCTCAACTTCCTTATGCATGAAAAATTCAAATTCCAACTGCTAACTTTCTGTAAACAACATTCAAGTAGAGCCACAATTGTGGCTCTGGTGCCTTTGGCGGAACTTTTTTTTATATGCTCACAAGGGTTAAACCTACTTTGAAAAAAATAATTATATGGAATTTATTTTGAAATTTTTTAATTATTAAAATATTCTTCAAAAAACTATATTTTATTTTGATTTTTCTCAGTTTCCTGCTGATTAATAAAAATTAAAATAGAACTAAAAATGCAGTTTTTTTGTACGAATCGGCTATAAAATTACATTTGGATTATAATTCAGCTTATAAAAGTCTGTTCAAAGCCTAACATAGCTTCACTCATATTTGACACAATTTATATGGATTAGGAGCCCTCAGTTGACAGATCCTGATTATTTGAATCATATAAAAACGTGGGATACTAGCACATAATCAAAACCCTGGATTGCAGAATTGGCCGATTTCTTTGGTCACATTTTAAAGAGATCAACCGATCAAATGCTCGGATTCCGCAGTTTTCAAATAGTCACGATCTGTCAGTTAAGGGCCCTTGATCCATAAAGGCTGTCCGATGTTGTCCTCTAAGGCAAAACTTTACACTCCTCGTAGAAAGAATTTGTCTCAAAAAATGTTAAAAACTTCCATTTTTAAAAATTCATTTTTTTTAACTTTTAGCAAGGATTCTGATTGTTTTTAGCAAAAAATGCTCAGAAATTGGTTTTAATATGTTTATCGGGAAACACTTATCGGGAAAATATTGATATCACACTAAAACTTTTATTGGACATTTTGAACGTGTTTCAGTTCTTGTTTAGTAATAATGTTGCTCAACACCGGCGGTTTTTGTGATTTTAGTCAATGTGCAGTATCTCGACAAGGTCCTTATATTCTTAACGACCTTTCTTTTCTTTCATAACTCAATGTGATCATTATAAAGACATCACTTACGACAAAAAGATACGTTTACAGGATATATTCTAGGGTTACCACCGCAGAAATAAGACAGTCGTTACAATTTCAAAATAAGAATTACTCCGGATTTTTTTCAAATCTGAAATGGAAACGCGAATGGCTTTTCGTAAAAGTTATTGAAAATGTATTTTTTTTCGAACCCCTTTGAACTTTCGGACTCATTTTCCAAAATTTTAGAACCTACAGTTTCTCTCTTTTTCTCTCGTTCTTTCCCACTTTGCGGTCATGGACACTCTCGCCAATAAAAATGCTTTGTTTTGTACGATGGCTTGTTTTTGTCAGCCGACCAATCACAGTGCACGCTCGGCGGGAATCGCAATGACCACAAAGAGAGAAAGTACAAGATAAAAAGATAGGTTCAATCTACATCTATGACGATTTTGAAACAAAACAAAATTTAAGATTGGCATTTGCAGAATTGTGAAGAATAAGAATCAGCAAACATACGCACACTAGACTATTTTTGATTAAATGCATTTTTAAGAGAAAAAATTTGCGTGGGTTTTCCGAAAATTCCCAGTTATTTTTACCATGATCTCTATATTTTCTGGGATAAGAAGAAATTATATTTTATTTACATGGTTTATGACGTGTTTTTACACTTTCTTTAATTTCGACCGTACTTAAATTTAAAAATCGAATTGACTTTTTAACATTTTAATTTTCCTTATTATTTCCTAACTAATTTATTAGGTAATACAGACGTCATAAATAATCACAAATTAACGACTTTGATAAAAATATCGTTATTTTGAACTTTGTTGGTTAGCCGAAAATTTTTATTGAATATGATTTTTTTTCTAAAATTAAGTTGATAAGGATCAAAATACAACCATAAAAATTGACTATAAAATACGTGTATATAGAAATTTTTGGCAAAGGTACTTTAGCTTATATTCTATAGATCTTGTTTTAATAGCCGTATTTTAGTGAAGATAAACTTAATTTTCAAAGAATATACAATTTTTCTGACCTAACCGTTATGTTTAATTTTGACGGTTCGTCGACGATTTTAATTGGGTAAGTTATATCCTGTAAAAATCTTCGGCGAACCGTCAAAGTTCAACATAACGGCTCAAATCAGAAACATGTCGAATCATTTAGTTTCTTATTATTTACAACCGTATATGATATTTTGCTTGGTCAAGAGTTGATGATCGTTTATTACACCTACAATCAACTTCATCCTTTCAAGATTGAGCGTGAGAAATTATTTCTCCCTCTCATTAATCACGTGCTTCTGAACGCAAATTAATTTGATAAAAGATTTTGAGGGGAATTGCGGATAATTGCGGGAAAACTTGCGCGGCTGTAATTGGCTGCATCATTTCACGTTATTCCTCCGTCTCACTTTGATGACGAATCTTGTGCATCAAAAAAATGGAGCCTAAAGAAAAGCATATTTTTAAAATTTGCCAAATCTATTTATTTCTTTTCTTCAGATTATCAATTTTCGTCTGGTATTAACATTAAAATTATAGGTAAGATTTAAAATTTTGAAAAATAGTTCAAGTAAAAAAGTTCACAAAAAATCACAGTTTGAAATATTTACAAAAAAATGTTCAAATTACCTCCAAGATTTAAAGCTCAAATCAGACTAATGCATTTTTGAATTTAGACGTTATCACCTTGATTAGTTTTAATGAGTATTTTCGAGTGTTCTCTTGGTAGAAATTTCTACGCAACATTCCTCAAAGGTGAGGTTGGCACGGGTTGGCCTAGGCGGGTGTAAATCGTTACGTAATTAATTCCAATTGTTCCGCTTGGAACACCGTGGGAACTGGTCAGATCCGTGAGAGGATCTAAAAAGTTTAGAAGAAAAACGGCTGCAAAAAATAGTAAATTTTTAAATAATGATGGGAAATAGTTAAGAAAATATTGCGATAAAATAAGAGAAAACAATAATTTTGCCTATTTTTTTTAAATTTTGAACGATCAAAAAAACGCAATCTATCAAAAAAGCTGCATTCAATTATGTTTGATAATACTCAGTTTAAAGAACTACATCTGAAAACGAGCCAAAATATACGATTCGGATTAATTTCATTTTCAACCAATCAGAGACTAAGAGTATAACAATTTAAAAACATATTCAACATTTGTCAACTAATTAACTAATTAAAAATTTACGTATGCTGTGATGAAACGCTTGATGACTGATTACAGCCTAGTACTACCCCCTTATGGGGGTGTTTTTTTCTTTTTATAAGTGGAATAAGTCTAAACAGGCTCCAATAGGATCACTGTCGAGCACCACCAAACGCGAAATACAATCCGACAATGGCACTCAATTCACTCTCAGTCAAAGATTTTAGTTTCACACTCAAATTATGCCGAGTTAAGGGGGTTATCGTCATTTTAATTAATTAGGGAAAAACTCACCATCTGTATATGCGCGTGGTCTCTCATGATTTCTTGTAGTTCTGAAATGGTGAAAGAGTTCTCTGCTTCGTTCTCTGAAAATATGCAAGAAGTTTGCAGAATTTTTTTGTTGTTTTGTTTTTTTCGATATTCTCAGAATTTTTTGTTTTGTGATGTTTTTCGTTGGGTGTTATTATATTATTTCGTCAAAATGAGCACCTTACGCTAAATGACTATATTTTTACAACAACGGGGTCGTAACTTTTTTTCTCTTTTTTTTCTTCTCTAGCGTATCACAAGGTATTTTTGCCCGCGCCGTGTGTTTTTTTCGCAAGTCTGCTGCTGGAGGGGGTTAATAAAAAAGGGTTGAAAAAAGGGTGCACCAAACAGTGCTGGAGTGTTCCGTTATGTTAATTTGATTTTTGATTAATGTTTTGAAGGGATAAGATTTTGGTTAAGGGGATGGGCTGTGATATTATTCGCGGTGAGGGGGAAAAACATCGAAAATCGAATGAATATTAAAGTAAGCCCACCAGCACCACCACCACCTAAATGGAGACGCGTGAGACCAAAGTTCTTTTTTCACCACACGCACACAAAAACACTACACACCCGAAACACACAGTCCCCATAGTACGCATAAGGGTTAAAAAATTCTACCGACAGTACTGTTACGCGCATTCTAAATCAAGGTCAAGCTATATATCTATTACGGGGCCCTGCGGTCACTTTTTGCCACTTTTTCAGCCAAAATTATTTTATAATTCTGCTTTTATAAACGACTCATCCAATTAAGTTTTTTGATAGCTCAAACTGAGCACAAATATCTAGTAAATAAAACAATAATAGTAAATAGGTCAGAATCAGACCATCTTAAGATGTTTTCCGATATTACTGAAATAGTTTAATTGTAAGTTTTAGTTAAAAAATTGGAAACAATGGCCTGATTTGGACTATTTTGTTTCAATTTATTTTTCTTCAAATATTTGTGCTCAGTTTGAGCTATCCAAAAACACAATCGGTCGAGTCGTTTTCAAACGCCAAATTAAATAAAAAATTTGGCTGAAAAAGTGGCAAAAAGTGACCGCAGGGCCTCGTGATTAATATGAAAAGTTAAAGTCAATTGTAAAAATACTTGAATAAATTTTTGTTTTATTAAACAACTCTAACTTCACTCTATCAAGAATAAAATTGGGTTCTGGATGTCAACACACCAATTTGCTAGATATTTTTTACTACTTTTAACCGGTCTAAAACTTTTAAACGGTCTAAAACTTTTGTTGAAAATTATTCAAGGTAATAATGAAAAATTTTTAAATGGATTTTTAATTCGTAAAAAACTTGATAAAATAAAATGTAAATTCCGACAATTTTTTCTTTGAAAATATACGTTCTGGTTATTTCATTCAACGGATTTTTCTAAAGTTTTTTGAAACTCTGAAATTTTATTTGGAAAAAACTTTGTAAATAAACGGATAAAAAAATGATATAATATGTTCATTTTGAACTTTTTACATTTTGCTTCAATCTTTGTTGATCAATAATGCCGCGCGCGCGCTTAACAATGAAAAGTAATATGCTAATCTCACAAAAAATTAAAATAAGCGTAACTTATGTTAATAAAGAAGAAACGATTTTCAAGTCGTATTTTTTCTGGTCAGTTTTGGGTCAGCACCACCATCAAGGTAGATTGACCTTATTCTAAAAATACTTGAATAAATTTTTGGTTTAGAAAAAAATTCTAACTTCATCATTTCAAGATTATAATTGGGGGATGCAATTTGCTGGGTATTTTTGCTACGTTGAAACGGTTGAAAATTATCAAACGTAATAATGAAAACTATTTTTTTCGTAAAATTAATTCTTATCTCGTATAAAATTTGAAACACCCTTTACGAACATGATTTAACCGTAAATTCTTTTCCTGAAGCGAAAACTCGCAGAGTTAATTATTTTATTTTTTGGGAAAAGAAACGTGAATAACAATTCCGACAATTTGTTCTTCCAGGTATCAAAAATTTACGTTATGGACCATAACTTATGGTCATTCCAAATAACTGATTTCCCTAAAGTTGGATAAACCTCTTAAATTGTATTTTAAAAAAAACTTTGTATATAATTTGGGCGCGTGTTTTGCGTGCTTAACATCTAATATTTCTTTTTAGAGTTTCAAAAGTTCAAAAGTTTGGACACTTAAAGCGCGGGGTTTAATGGGGTTGTGGGTGCAAAGAATGCATGAGTGAAAGAGAATAGTTAATATATTTTCTAGAATCTTTCTTACAATAATTTATTCTTGAAATTGATGAAATAATTTAAATGAGATGATGTGATTAGTTCAGTCTGGAGAGCGTGGGCGTTCAAAATCGAAAATTTTGAGCATAAAAGTAAAAATTAGAAAATAAAATGCCATCAAAAGATTTCTGGGTATGATTTGCTGGAAAAGATATAAGCAACCAGTGGTCCCGACCTAAGTCGAAATTCCCAATCCTGATCCCGACTCGGGTCGGGATATCCCGATCTCGTTTTAGAACACTGTTAGCAACTATGGTCTGATTTTGAACACAGCGGATGCTAAAACTAATTTCAAGTTTTTTCAGAAATACTCTGTTTTGGTCTCTAGCACAAGTTGTGTTCAAAATCAGACTATAGTTGCTAATATCGTTTCCATCAAATCACACCCAGGAAATCCTTTGATGGCATTTTTATTTTCTAATTTTTACTTTTATGTTCAAAATTTTCAATTTCTCGCACTTTTTTGTCGATTTACAGCCAATCAGGCCGAAATTAAAAAAAATATTTAATAATCATCACCTATTGTCAATAGGTTGTCAATAGGCTATTGAGCTGCTTATATTCTGAAAATGGCATTTCTAGCTATTCAACATAAAAAGCCCTGTATCAAAACGTCGAAAAAAACCCTTTTTCGGCACAATCGACCAGATTGCCTCCTGACTCAGGAGTCCTGAGGCAAACAAACAGCTCCCATTCACTAAAATTCAGACAATTTTCCAGATTCTCGCCGAATCTCAAAATTTTCAGATATAAGCTCTAGGATCCTTGTTTCTTGGAAACAAGCCGAGGGACTTGTCTTTAACCGCGGTTAACCAGATGGTTGGTTATAATGGTACTAAAGGGATTAATGGAGTTGCCAGTTCTAGGACAGATCTTTCAAATGTATGTTTCAGAAAGAAGATTTGACAAAAGCCGTATGTGTGCTTAAACAACTCACTCACTGTACCTTATCTTGTTGATGGAGTCGAAGGAAAATGTGCCATTTTTAATGGCTTAGAAATGTCAATTTGCTCAAAAATTAAATCAAGTTTTAATCTTGAAATTTAACAAAAAAAATTATAAAAATAGCACAACTCATATATACAAAAAAAATCACTAGTTATTGACAAAAAAGTTAAATTAACTGTTTAAGGGGGTGCCATAAGTCCTGCGATTGGTATATTTTTTCAGAGCGATATATCCTTTTCCGAACGGAACTCCATCTCAAAAACGCTTACTATCTCTATAGCGCGTGTTCGATCCCACTGATGGTGTCTAAGTGATTGTCTTAGTGATTGCTTGAGTGATTACACATCGATAAAATTTAGCGGTTTCATTATCAAGACCCTTGCCTATAATCATATTCAAGATAATCACTAAAGGCAACATTAGTGGGATTCGAACAAGCGCTATAGAGATAGTAAGCGTTTTTGAGATGGAGTTCCGTTCGGAAAAGGATATAAACAAAAAAAAATGTGAAAATTTATTTTTATTCAATTAAAGTGTCATTCTTGCTAGCGTTATATTTTTAATTTCTTAACATAACTAATTATCTGCGAAAAATATAAAAACACTTTTCACTGTACATCCATTTCCAACTAAACCGGACTACAGATTTATTTCGAAGACGATATTAATAAACTTCAGACATTTTCGGGTGTTAAGCGCTAAAAAGTCTTGTTTTAATTCTGCACATTAAAAATTTCTATGATATCAAAGATTTTTCCATGAAAAATGGTCAAAAATGCCAAAAAGTAGAGAAAACAACTTTTTGGAGATAAAAATTGACCTTCAATTGCGTTTTGATATTAAAAATGTTCTGACTATCACAAAAAATGAGCGCCTATAACACCCGAAATTTTATTAGGAATTTTTCACCACCATAAATATTCAAAAATTTAGTGCCGAGTGTACAGCCGAGTGTTAAAAATTTATCCATAGTTAGAAATGATAATCGCGCGACCAACTCATTAGTTGACATACGAAGATTTAATAGATACAACAAAATTAAATGAATGATTCCACCTCATTTTTATAAGGAATTTGAAAAACCACAAATTAAAAATTTTGGACATGATTTGCGAAAAATTTTCATAAATTTCCAAAAATTCGACAAAAGATGAAAATAAAGATTTTATGATTTTTCAAGCGGCTGTCAGAAAATATGTAGGCGTTTTGAAACAAGTTAAAGTGGCTATTTTTTTCAGTTTTTACCCACAAATTTAAATAAACAAAACAAAATTTTGGACAAAAATGCGGTAAATTTCATAGTAGTTTGAATTTTTTTGAATTTTTACGATTTCAAAAATGAAAACTCGAACTCAAATCTTTCCTAAAATGAATAAAAATAATTTTATCAAGCTGAAACATATTTATATCGGTTCAGCTAACTATAATAAGCATAAAAAATTACTGACTTATCATTTCGTAAGTTATAACGACTCCAGTCTGCTGGGTTATGGCACCCCTTAAGGTGAGTACATGGAAGGCTGTCGCAATATCCTTGTTAACAAGTTAAAATCCTTGACAAGTTACACCCTGCAGTTTAATAAAAACAAAATTCTTCAGCTTATGGCAAAATTATCATAAGTCTGATTATACATTATTGAACTGTACTTCAAATCTTTGAATAAAGTTTTTAAATTATCGAAAAAAACTGTCCTTTAGTGACTGTGTTGAAATTTGTCCCTGAGATCAAATCGGCGAATCAGAGCGGCTTTTACATAAGCGAATACTTGAACTCGCTAGCACCTAAACTCGTTATGACCTCTTTTCATTTTGATAAACTCACTTAAATAGTGTTTTTATCGCCATATAAAGCCCTTCTCCGGTGAATACCATCTTTCAAGTGCGTCATGAATGACGTCATATTGCAAGATTAAATCTTCCAATATCTACTTTTTTCAATTTTTATTTGATTAAGTTTGGTGGAGTACGTAATTCTACACATTTTAGTATTTTACTACAATTGAACCTATTCTAAAACTCCTTATACAATTGAAAACCTTTTCAAATTATGACGTCTCCATATCGCCGAAAGTGCCCAAGATCACCGATTTTTTTTTGAGGAAAAACTTTCGGCGATCTTGCCCCCCCCCCCTGTTGTATTATTTTCATTGCTGATTTTATTTTACAATTTCGATAGTCGATAATTGACTGTGAATATAATCAATCAAAATTTTTGAAAATTGTGTTCGTAAATATTGTTATACAGTAAAAGTAATTTATCAGGGTCAGTATGTCACGAAGTACCCTGACAAATTACTCGTAAGTTTTCATTATTTGAGTTGGATTTTGAGTAACATACGATGCATTTCAAAAATTCCGAAAACATAATTATACGAAAAAATAGTTCCACTATGTAATTTTTTTTCATTTTTTGTTCTTACTTATACTATCCCCGATATGTAAATTACGAATCCTCATCATGAGGTGCGAGTTTTAACGTAGACGATAGAGATATCAAAACATTTTCCCTTTTTTCGAGTGTATATAATCAGTCAAGGATGAATCATCTTGGATGATAAAACAATAAATATAATTTATTTCATTTAGGTAGATTTTGGTATCAAGCGTGCCTCCCCTTGAATGCGACTCTGTGATTAGTTATATCGAAAATGAACCCTACTGCGCCTTTTACACCACGCGTCATAACTTTGAGAAAGTGATCAATGAAATAGCGGGATTATTGAATTAAGTCGACAGTCGAGTATTCTGATTGGACACTGGCTCATAGTTATGACGCGTGGTGTAAAAGGCGCAGTAGGAATCATTTTCGATATATCCCTTTATCACAGTTTTGTTACTTTCTGATCCCTCCTACTTGAAAACACACTACGTTTGCTAATCAGGGACCAGAAACTAACAAAAGTGAGATAGAGGCATATTGATCAAATGCGACCATGTCATTGATCAAAAAAAATTCCAAGCGAATTTTTAAGTTCCGATTTATTGATAAACAAGTTTAGCAAGATGCCGAAAAATAAATGTCTATTAAGCTTTTTCTCGCCATTGACTATGTTTTTTAACAATCGTCATGGAAAGGGTGACACGCTTAATACCCAAAAACCAACTTATCAAAATGTACAGGAAGTAGCGACTTCAATTAGCAACTTTGGCAAAATTTCATTAATAATTTAAAAATATTTGATGGACATTCATTTTAGGTTATTTTCAAGGTTTCGATTCCACTCGGCTATCAATTTGACGTAAAAATGCTGCTGATTGGCTGATTTGCTTACGCGTCTTGTGCGCAAATAACGGGTTTCAAGATAAGGTAATTCACTGTAATTCAAAAACCAGAGAAGTAGGAGAAACTATTTTTGAACCAAAAGATATAGAATTGTGAGGTTTGTGTATGAGGACAGTGATTAATATATGAAGAGTTACTGGCGAACTTTTTATTAAAAACTAATCCCAAGTGATTAAAACTTAACCGTTCATGGTCAAGTTTTTTTGACAGAAAGGTACTCAATATGCACTGAGAAGTTAATATACAGGGTGTAAGATTTTTCCCTTCTTTTTTCAAATTGCATAAATTGCTATCCGCTAATGAGAACGATTAATTTTGGCAAAAACCTACGTCTTTCTCAGATTAAACCAATCAAAACGGCGGAATTCAAATTTATGCAATTTAGAAAAAAAAGGGAAAAACCTTACACCCTGTACTAGTTTATAAACACAACTAAGCTATTTTTGTAGTGATATTGGTTGAATCTTGGAAGCATAGAAAAAATATTTTTTTTAAATATTTGATGATTATGACTACTAGTATATTTAGGTAAATATCCTATTCCGAGTACAGTAGATCAAAAATGCCTAGGTAAAAATACAAACGAGAGTGAGACGGGCCAACCAACCAATCAAATCCCTGAATTGAACACACAATTGGTTTGTATTTTTACCTAGGCAATTTTGATCTACAGTACTCGGAATAGGATATGGTATACGAGACTCGTATTACGAGTACCACTCTGGGATGATTTTAATTAATCAAATATTTTTTAAAAAAAGCATCATTTTTCCATACCGATATCAAACTAACATTTTTGAAATTTCACTCATAAAGAAATATTTTTGCCCCAAAACTTCCTAGATTGTAAATATTTTTATGCAAAATAGACGCAAAAGACTAACCTACAAAATAGCTTAATTCAATGTTTTATTCCATTGTGAAATTGAAAATAATTTTATCAGAAGTCAGACTTAGGCGAAAAATGGCCTTTCAATCAATTCGCCATACAATTTGAACCTCTATCTGAATCATCGAATTTTATAATGCATTTGAAATAAAAGTGTCTACGGACGTTTTTTTAACCATTTTTGGATGATTCAAAGTGGATTGAGCCTTTCAAAAGGCTCTGTGACTCCGACGGTTAAATACACAAAAAAAAATGGTACACAAAGTTAACCTGGGAGTTAATTTATTTGACGTGTGCTAGTATCAGCCGGTATCCCAGTAGTGTCTCGGAAGAGCTTGTTTTACATAAAAATAGTACTTAAGGAGGACACCTGTCTTAGTGACACTTCATTCCTTATCTGGAGTACTAACTTTCTTGTATTTCACTTTTACCTTTCAGAGATGAATAAAATTTAACGAAAAAATCATCGTAGCCGACGGACTGAATTTGATACTTATTTTTGATAAAATCAGAATCCAAAAATAAATTCAAGTTCTAAATACAACGTGTTTTCAGGAACCATAATTTTTAAGGGGTCATTCTAGTAATTCCAAGCACCGTCTAGTGGTTATTTTTTGAAATATTTTTGATCGAAATTTCGGGTTGGCAGTAAAAGTCCAAAATAGTAGAAGGCCAAAAATAGGAAATTCTAATTGTTTTTAAAAAAATGCTGATATTCTTGTTCGCTATAAAATTTTGCGGTTCTTACGATATTTTCAAATGAAAAAACAAAGTTCAGAAAAAGTTATTTAGAAATTGGCCATTTGAAAATTTTCTCGACAAATTTTCATCAAAAAAAAATCAAATTTACTTTTTTCTTCAATATTTTGCTCAAATTTACATCAATATCATATTTTTTGAAAAAAATATTTCACTTCGAGAAATTAATAAAATATTAATTTGTTGGCCTTCATTTGGCCTTTAATGAAACTTCATGTGATCTTTAACTCGGGTACGACCGCAGTTAAAGATGGCCCAGCCGCCCGTCAGGCCCTGCAGGGCCTGATGTTTTAAATGTCATTTATCTATAGTTTTTCATTTAAGAACTTATTCAATTAAGCCGTTTATGCTCTAATTTAGACAATTATCTCGCTGATAAATCAAAAACTTTTATTTTATTTTGATTATAAATGCATCCAATTGCAGTTCAAAAAAAAATAGCGTTAAACCAAGAAAAAAGTACTAAATTTTTTTTTTTTTCGTATTCTATTGCATACATAAAAAAGATCTCGTAATTTTGTCTTCTCTGTTATTCATTTCCAAAAATGTTTTCATCAAAAATTGTCTAGTACGTCTAAGTTTATGTTCTTGCATTTGAAAAGCAAATTTCCCGATCATCTGATTGGGTAGTAATCAGATTTCTTGTGCGTAGGCGAAACTTTAAAAGCTTGTAATTACGCTCTAATAATGGTTGAGTCATCACTAATCTTCCACATTTTAATGTACTCAAAAATTGTTTTTACCATACAAATGAGCTGAAATTAATATACAGTATGTACTTTTTTTACTTGCGAAGTAAGTAATTCTTTAGGTAATTACGGCCAATAAAAAATAGTAGCTAGGGGGATTTTATTTTGAAACCCTTGACATCGGCTATAGCTTGGCGTTCAAAATAAAATCCACCTAGTATACCTTTTAATTGGCCGTAATTAGCTAAAGGACAATTTTCACTCGCAAGTAAAAAAGGTACATACTGTTTTTAAAACCGTAGTCAAACATTCAGTATAAATAAACCAAAATTATTTATTGATAAATTTAAATTTTGATCAATTAAAATTAAGCTTAATCAGTACGTTTTCAGAAAAATAACAAATTTTTGTTATCAGAGGCAATTTTAGATACTGAGATTGTCTAAGTACGTTTCAGCTTTATATTTTCACGACTTTTGAAGCATATTATTATTCTCATTATACAGTCACGTGATCGTTTTTCGACTATACCGTAATGAGAAAAAGGTCTCAGAATTTTTTGAAGAGTAGCCTCACATATGTTTTGGACTGATTTGAGATTTTTTTGCAAAAAAAGTACCGTAATTAAGTACTGTAATTCCACAAAAAAAACGCACAAAAAATTTTTCGCAAAAAAGTTGAGCGTTCCCTTGGTCGACGATGATCCCATAATGTATAAGGGTCGAAAAAACGTTTAAAGTCGATCAGGCCCTGCAGGGCCTGACGGGCGGCTGAGAATTAAAAACGGAAAAAAAATGTTGAATATAAAAAATCTTTATAGCTCTTTATAATCAACAGTAGAGTATTAAAAAATCACGATTTGCATTCAAATTTTACTCCGGAATCGTTATAACTGGAAACGATTGAGAACGCGAAAATAGTTCATCGTTCTGACTTGTGTCAAATTATCAAACTTTTCAAAGGCAAGGTGCTTTTAGTCAACAAAAGTTAATTATTGTCTTTTTTTTACTAATTGAAAATTTCATTTAGAATATATTTTAGATGGTGTTATAAGTAAAATTACAGGTTAACGATAAATTCAGAAATAGAAACAGGACACAAAAGTTAAAGAAACAAAAAGAAATAAAAAAAGGAAAAAGACAGTTTTTCAAAAAAGTAGATAGCTGCTTTGCATACAGAGTTTTTCATTGTGCACAATGCATTTTTTTTTAAAAACAAATTTATATAAATCCTAGATTTTTTTCACTTTAAAAAAAAATTGACTTTTATTTTGAACTTTGCATCATTTTTATTGCAACTAAACATTATTCTCAGTGAGAATTTGCAAAATAAACCTAGTGAATACTTTTATCCTTAATTTAATTTGAATCAAATTTTAACCTCTTAAATTTTTGTTCCGCCAGTATGTGGGGAAAAAGAGAAAAGTCTTTTTGTTTGTTCTTTAAAATCGAACATTCCTATTCCAAGTAGTGACACCCAATCATACGCCAACACCATGTCAAACATAAGCTTTTATAATAAAATATTTTGTTTGCAATTTCATCTCCAGATTTTAGACTTGGTTACTTTTGGATTTCCTTTACCATTTCTATTACATCATCGTTCGTCGCTTCTTGCTTTTTTATTTTTTTGTTAGGTGCTTAAACAGTCTTTAATAACACTGGTTTTAGTTATCGTTTTTTTCAATTTTTAAATGAAAGTTCTATTTAATTATGATAAATAATATTATTTTTACATAAAAATTTGCAAATAAATATATAATTATTAATTTATAATTAATTTCAGGTATTATTAAGATTATATGCTAAAGCACTTAGCTCAATGAACGTTGCATAATCTTTGTGAAAACTTCTCTTCCGAACTTTTTTTAATCGTTGATTTAATCGTTAAAAAAATCAACTTGATTCATGAGAATTCTTTTAAATACAATTGTAATAAATGATTTTTAAATAATTTTAGCCACGGTTGTATTTGAACTCGTAAACAACAGAGTTATCGAAAGGTGTCAAAATTATTTCTAGCCCATGCAATTCCGGGTACGGTATAAGTGAAAACGACCCTCTTTTTTTAGGCTCGAAAATATTTTGTAGATTACTTTTCAGAGTGGCGCAGCGCTTATGATAGCCACTGGCGCTTATGATAGTGAGCACATAAATTAAGGCTCTTATTATCGCAAGTGAGGAGATTTTTCCCGAACTAATAATTGAATTATACCGAAGACTTTTTGGAAGAATTATATCTACGAAACATGCTAAAACAGACTTCATTTTTTAATTTTTTATCATCAAAATAAGGTTCAAATGTTCTTGCAATAACTCTTCTTAGCATATATATTAATCAATATCCTGTGTATATTAAAAAACTCTGAGAATTCAAAGAAATTCACTTAACTACCAAATCTACTATTACCCACTCAGAGGGAACCGCTATAGCGCGCTGCTAGCGCTACTAGCGTTGAAGTAATTGGGGGGCTCTGATTGGCTGTCCCTACAACATGATAGGAAAATATGACGATTCGTTTGCGTAAAACGTCGGTGCCCTCTGAGTGGGTAGTATTACTAGGGAGCGAACCAGGCCAAAATTTAACTTTTGAAATCGGGGATACGGCATAAAAACAGAAAAAAAATCGGGTGTGAAATTGAAAAAAAAGAGGATTTGAGAAGGGCATCAAAAATTATAATTTCATTAGCCTACACTTTTTCTCCACAACTTTTTTAAGCTCTAGATTCTGTATTTTTTACAGACTTCGATTTGTTGTAAAACATTAGCCTGAAGATGCGAAAGCGAAACGTAGCAAATAAATAAATATAATAGAATTAAAGTTTTGTTTAAAACTTTAAATCACTTTCACACTGGTTTTTGAAATTGATCGCCGATCATGTGTATTTCCGCCTAAATTTATTTTTACAAAAACATATAAAGTCTTTTAGTAGTCTGCATTCTAGGAATTTCATGAGCTAAAATAGTTTTCACGTAATAAGCATTTGTCGAATAATGGTACCCGAGTGCAGGGGTCGGCATAACTTGATCGGATCGGATCGACTATTTTTTGATCCGATCTGATCAGGTTTTCGTTTACTTCCGATCCGATCAGATTTTTTAAATCTCCGATCCAATCAGTTTTTTAAAATCGTCGATCCAATCAGCTTTGAAAAATCTTCGATCCAATCAAGTTCGATCCGATCGGGTTTTTAAAATCGGTCAGTTGACCACTGCCCCAGTTAATAAAAACTTCTTTTTACTATTTAAAGAAACAACCGTGAATTGAGTGGAAATTTGCGTGAATTTCAACGTACTAGCCAGTTTTAAAATTGTAAAAACGGTATAAACCAGTTTTCGCAATATTTTAAATATTTGACATTTTAATTTCGTCAGTATTAATGTCAGACAGACATGACTTTCTCGGACAGCTTAATCCATCTTAATATATAAATATTCCACTTCACAATTCTAACTTTATTTTTTCTAAAAAAGCGCAAAAGTTAGATAAAAATTTATTGATCCAGACGTCTTAATTTTTTGCTTCAACAGCTTTTTTTATACTCATAATGTTCGTTCTGATTTCACGAACTCTAAAAACCTAAATGTCAGGTATTTTCAAATCCATTTTTATTTTCTTGGCCATGCTGAAATTCCGAGCGGTCTCTTAGGCCTAACTTCTGGTGGCAGGTTGCAGACTGAAAATGGGGGGTATCTCTCTATGCAGGCGGCAATTAAAACCCATAGGTGTGAAAAATGGGTATATGATATATTATATATAATATTATATAATATACATAGTATTATTATTATATAATAATATAATATATATAATATACTGTACATTATATTTAATTAAATAGTACGCTTTAATCGAACTTTTTTTCAATAACAATTTTTGGAAAAATTGTTATGAATCATGTATTTTCCTAAATGACCACGTAATGTCACTTCAGACACTAGTGCTGAAATTTTATGAGTGGGCACACACTCTTCAGAGGCAATTCGTGGTTCTGCATTTGATTTTCCATACTAAGTAACTCTCTTGATGGTTTCTGGACATTTAAACCCAATTTATTAAGTAAAATTTTTGTACTGTAATTTGTACGAAAAAGGCAGAGCTTATTTGAGCATCATTTACTCTTTTGGAGAGGTTTTTACATCAACTCTCTAAAACAGGAAGATTAAAACAAATTGTTGCATTATGCTCGGAAAATATATTCAGAAAACATACTATTCTCATTCTCAGGCTGAATTAGTATTGACAAAAAAATAAGCTTAATATGTTTGCGCACATAACGTTTTTTCATCTGAGCGTTGTTTTTTAGTTATATTATATTATATAACTTATATCTCCTTATCACACTTTTGTGCATATCCCGGATATGCACAAAAGTTGTTGACAATTATAAAATGGTTTGCTCTCTAGCGCTAGAACGGTTTATAATACCATTTTTAGAAAAGTCTTGTAGGAATCGGTTGGTGCTATTTCAAACTCGATACGATGTTGTAGCGATGACATTCAGGTAAGAAAATAGTTTGTAACGCTTAAAGCGTTACGCTTTGCCCATTCTCGAGATAACTAAAAATTTTCAAAAATAAACATACAAAATAAATCTAAATTTTTCTATCAATAAGTCTTTCATAAAAACTATAAGATTTGAGGGGGAAACATTTTTGGTCAAAATATTTTTTCGTCAAAAATTACTGTTCTGTGAAACAATGCAGCTAGAGCATTAATTAACGATGTGTAGAAAAGTTTGAATAAATAGTTACGAATCTGAGAAAAAAGTTTTTCACGAAACACGAATTTTGTTTTCATAAAGATTTTGACGAAAAAAGAGATCAGTATCAGTCTAGTAACATAACCACGATCGATATACATGCAAACTTTGCATTGCAAAGACCACAAAACCATCAGAATACGTCAAGATTAGAGGGTAAGGGATGTAATTAAGTAGAGGTTGTAGACGAAAAATGGTAATTTAAATGTTGCTCTGGACGTGCGGAGCAGGCTATCGAAATGTCAATGCTAAATTGTACGCTTTTAAACTAACATTTTAATTTACCAAATTTGTGTGGACAATCGAACTATTTATTTAAGTTAAGGGTATGGACCATACCGTATGGTGGTTCCTAATTTGACATATCTCGAGGAATGTTAGCCAAACAAGGCTTTAAAGATATTTTCAGATTAGCACGTTTGTAGAACTAGCCTTCATCTTGCGTAAAACATGTGTTAAATTTTTTTAGCATGCATACACTCCCAGACACCATACGCGAGACAAGGAGACCTAAGTCAAAACGGAAAATCTATCTCCTCTCAGGCTTAATTTTGAAATAAACCTAAATTTTAACATAAGCTGTATAATTAGTATTTAAAACTTCTGAGCAGCGCTTTTGTCGATAAGTGCTATATTTTTCTAGAATATGCGATAAACCACCATTTTTGGACTTTGGTCATCGGAAATCTATCTTCTCTTAGGTTAAATTTCAAAATTCACTCAAATTTTTGCAAACGGTAGCTCGAAACAAATAGAAACTTCTGAGCAGCCGTTTTTTTCAATTTCGACCCCAAACTCAAAATATGAATTTTCAAGGTCACGTGAAAAAATTCCCAAAAAAAATGTGCTTCGATTTTTTCGAAAGTAGGCTCAAAAGAAAGCTGGAAAAACACTGACTAGAAAGCTGGCTAACGTCAAGCCGTAATTTTGAAGTTTTAGTGGTCAAATTGAAACATTCGTTATTTCGTACTTAATTTTGAAAAAAATACTTGAAAAAAAATGGAAAAAACTCAAAAATTTCGAATTTTTTTTGTTCTTATTTGAGTTGTTTTGTGCCTTTAAAACATAAACGATTGATTTGGTGCATTTTTATGACATAATAACTGCAGNCCTTAAGGGGGTGAGTGTCGGTTTTGAGCCTGCTATATATAATCAATTTATTATATAATCATATTCATTATCACAATTTATCACCCATGGAATCTCATGGTGCCAATCATTTTTTCTAAAACAATTTAAAAACAAATCTAGAATTTTCAAATTTGGTAGTGCTTTTGTTCCAATTAGACGAACTTTTTTTCAAACTTTTCATTTCCGGTTCACTAAGAATCAAATTTCTAGAATTCTAAAAAAAATTAAAAATCTGAGCCCAACATATCCTTTACCCAACGGAACTCCATCTCAAAAAAGTTTACTATCTCTATAGCGCGTGTTCGAATCCCACTGATGTTGTCTAAGTGATTGTCTTGAGTATGATTATAGGCAAGAGTGCTTGATATTGTAACCGCCAAAAATGATCGGTATGTTATCACTCAAGCAATTACTAAGACCACATTAGTGGGATTCGAACACGCGCTATAGAGATAGTAAGCATTGTTTAGATGGTCTTAGGTTGGGAAAAGTATATGTGGGGCCTCAAAGAAGACAGATTTTGAAAAAAAACTTATTGTGTTCTAGAGTAGACTTGGCACCTGGTGGCGCGCCATGGCGCGGTGTGAAAATTTTGAGTATGAGATATATGAAATCGTTAGAGGAAGGGTTGATTTCCAAGCGAGTATCTTCAGATTTCTCATAACTGCCCTAGAATTATTTTTAGGCGTGATTGAAAGAAAAGTGATTTTGATAGAAAAGTTTTTATGACCAGTTAAAAAGTGCATCCGATATTCTAATCTGTCTAAAATAACTTAGCCTCTTGAAACTTTAAAACCTTCATGTGAAAGGCCTCACATGAAAGTTCATTTTTTTGTAAATTAATTTGCGTTTAAACTTTTAAAGCAGATATCAAATAGCTCAAAATCCCATTTTACCATTTAAAAAAATTTTATGACTTAAAAGAACATTAAACAGGGTTTCCTGATAAACGCATCCCATCCGATTCTATTTTTCTGACAAGTTTACCGATCCGATCAGATTCCACTTGTTTTAGAAAATAAGACAAAACTTTTTTTTCAAATAAAAATCAGCTAAATTTTTATTTTCCAAATTGAACTTTCAAAATTTGAGCCACTGAAGTGTAAGTTTTTTATTTCTTTCTAACAAGCTTTTCGGCCGTTATTTTTT
>SCLH01001830.1:17173-34523 GCA_004367855.1 Oikopleura vanhoeffeni | reverse complement strand
AAATGCGATGTCATCATGAGAAATACAGATTTTGGTAAATTTATAAAATGTTTAAACAGCAAAAGCAAATTTATATTTCAAATAATTCAATCCAAAATACTCTGATCTGGCGAAAATCTTGGAGTTTTATGCTCTAGAATTTTTATTTTTGCATGTTTATGTTCGAAATCTGAAATTTATTCTATAGTACATTTTACTCCCGATTCTGAATCACTGAATCAGAAAAAAATTCATTTTGAGAGAAAAGGAAAAAATTTCTTCAGGAATATATGTTTTCCTTTTCTTTCAAAATGATTTTTTTTTCGTTAACCCGTGTGAGCACAGCACCTTTATAAAGGGTGTTTTCATATTTAAAATTCATCTAAAATATTGCAAAAAAACATCGTAGAATTGTCTATTCGACAGTTATAAAGAATTTTTTGCAAGGATGTCAAAAAAATGACTTATTTTTTTTTGAGAAATTTTTGTCGAATTTTACGAAGGGTTGACTTTTTTTTCCAATCTTTTACTCTGAAAAAAATAAATGCGAACTATTGCCGTCAATTTCTGAATTTTGAAAAATAAGCCAGTTTTTAGGAAAGTGTCTTGTCCTATCAAAAACAAAGATTAATTGGTTATACAGGAACAGATATTATTTTCAGAATGATATTTCAAAATTTTCGATTGTTAAGTATTTCACGAAAATAGTAATTATTTTAAAACATTAATTCGAGCAATTAAAATTGTCCACAGAGTCACTTGATTCAGTATACTCGACCTCCAGAAAATAATATCAGAGTTGTACTAATCTGCTTTTATAGCGGAAAGTACACCATTTTTTATGAAAACATTGTGATTTTTCAGTCAAAACTTTTTAACTATTTAGAAAATATTTTTGATTGATTATATGATTAAATCAGATTCAGAAAAAACGAGTGACCATAGGTTCAGATCTTGTGCATCTATTCCCAATACCAAATAACTTTTGTGAACAACCAGCTGTGAGCGTTTGTATCCCCACAGTGATATGCTGTACCTTGCTCTTTATCAGTACATTTTCTAGAAACTAAAAATCAAGTTCATTAGAATTATCAAATGTCGATGCAAAACCAATAGTCGATAAAAGCGGCTGGTCGACATTGTCTTGCCACGACTTAATTTTCCCCCCAGAATATGAAGGCTTAGAAGATTGCACACTTTCCAATTATAGGGCGGCCGTGCATCACACATTTCTGTCACATTTCATATTTCAAGGGCGGCTTCGTCGACATTTCTGCCGCAGAAAATGAGGCTTGAGAGGCGAACATTTTGAAGTTTAGGAGCGGTTTCCATCAACTAGTTTTTCTGCAGAAGAATGAGGGCGTTTCTCAACATTTCTTGTCACATTGATATTTTAGGGCGTTCATTCAACATTCTGCCAAAAATGGAAGGACTTGGAGAGGCCAACATTATTGAATTTCAGGGAGGTTTCATCAACATTTTTGCCAGATTGATAATTTTTAGGGCAGGTTTTCATCAACATTTCTGCCACACTTGATATTTTAGGGCGGCTTCATCGACATTTCTGCCATATTTGATATGTTAAGGGCGATCAAAGTTGGGACAGTTTTGATTGCACGGAGTTATAACTTTAGTAGACTTTATTAGGAAAAGATCACATTATGACCAACACAAGTTTATTTAATAATTTGAAATTAAAAGCAGAATATTCTGAGATTTTGAATATCTAAAGGAGATTTCAGCATTTAAGTAGGCCTTCCGAAGCAAAAAATGGGAGCCCCGATAAAAAGGTCCTAGGAATTGAAATTTCGGACGTTGAGAAAATGTTTTGCGCTTTGAATTTAGTCAAAAAAATTTTTGGCTCGACCACTCGGTTGGGCGCTGTTAAAGGGTTGGTCGAAAAATCGTTTTTTTTCGTATTTTCAAGTAAAAATTTTACCAAAAGCCAAATGTTCATGTTTTTCGCATGCTTACTCAGCTTTTCTGCAGAAACGTAAATTCGTGCTCCAGATTGGACATCTTCAAATGTTATATACCCAAACGATCACGTGGTGTAACACCGGGGGAAAATGGAGGTGACCCGAAAAAGCTCGGAATCTATTTCAAATTAATGATTTGAGGGTTCTCAAAAGATGCGAAGCATCAATTTGTGGAAACGGTTAGGTCTCAGATGGACACAGGTGGTGTTAACGCGAATTCCATGACATTTGGTTGGTGTGAACAAACACGTATTTAGGATTTACAGGAAAGGTCATCATAAGAAATAAGCAAGTAACCATTAGAAAGAAAATTTCATGGAGATACATTCCAAATTTTTTTTCAGGAAAAGATTTTAAAAATTTTGCCGAGATCGCTGATTAATTGAAAATAAAATGCTCAAAGTTCACTTTTGACCCCGGAATTTGAAAACCGCATGCATCAAATTAAGATAAATAACAAAATTGAAATTTTTTTATAAATGGATAATGTTTGTTAAACCTTTGTGCAGCACAGAGGCCACAATTGTGCTTCTTGCATACCAAAAATCATTCAAAAACGACGCAAAGAAGCGAGATCGTAGAATCTTTTCTTTAAAACACATTTTATAAGGATTTTGATTCGGTTCCGAAAAAATAACTTGAAATTTTTTCGTCGGAATGTTTCTTCCGAATTTACGGGGTGTTGATTTATAGGATTTTCTCGCCTATGTTTCACTGTTCCTGAAAAATTATTTCAGAAACTAGCACATCATCCAAGTGTGAGATTAGCCAGTTCTTTAGGGAAAGCGTTTTGTCTGCATGCATTACAGTTTTAAGATAAAAAATTTATTGGTATCTAGGGGCAGATATTTTCTTTTCGGAAATGAAATATCTTAAAAATTTTTTCAACTTCAAGTATCCCATTGAAAAAATTAATAATTATTGAAAGTGAATTTGAGCTATCAAAAGCTGTCAACAGTTGTACTTCATTACCATATTAAGCTGAAATAATAAAAAAAGTGTAATAATTCTATTTATATGGAAAAATAAAACTTTAATCGAAATATGATTTTTCCATCAAAATTTTTTGACTTACTTATAAATTACGTTTTGGATGTTATGAGGATTAAACTGCAAAGCGACAAACGATGACGTAGGCAGATACTTTTGGGGGGTGCATCGTTTGCCGACGGGGAATGGTCACTTTGTGAAGACAACTGTCGACAGTGTATCACGTTGATTATAGTTATACTGTGAGCTTATTCTCACTAATTATCTAGAACTGAAAATTGAAATTGCTAGAAGTATAAAATTTCGGATACGAAAATATTAACTTCTCAATTCTTATGCAGAAAAAAATTCAATTCCAACTGGCCTTATACCTTTCTGTAAAACAACATTCAAAGTAGAGCCCACAATAAGGTCAATAATCAATATTTTAGTTTTCGTTTTTTTGGCCCGCCAAAAGCAAAAATTCCCGATAAAGAAATAATACATTATGAGCGAGCGCTTCTTTGAAAGGCCAGACACAAAAAATAATTGAAATGGAAAAATTGACGAAATGCGTATTTGAGCGTTTTTTTAGGTGGTTTCTTGGATGCGTAGTTGGGAATTGTTATTCAGATTACTGTATAAAATCACGACATTTCAGGTGCGAAGAGTTGTTCTTTACAAGATGCAAGATTTTGGGGATATCAGCTCTGCCAGATTTATTCCAGAAAATAGCTTTCGTAAGTGTCAAAATCAGCACACCCAACCCTTAAGGGGACTTTCTACGTCGATTTGAGTTACTTTTGAAAAAAAGACATTACAGTCAACTTTGTACAGTAATTTGAAAAAGTTTTCAAATTACGTCAACAAAATTCCAGGGTTTACTTCAATCGTTTTTTAGGCTTTTTTTCGTATTACACCAAAGTCAGAACATAAAATAAACGAGACGAAATAAATTCAAAAATTAAAGGTTTGAATATGTCCAAAATGGGTGATCCTTGATTTCTTTTGGAAAAATTTAAGATTCAACGTTCGACGTTTCGGCGGTTATTTTGATCACTATTTGTTTACTCTGTACCAGAACCTTATTTCTAATCTGGAAAGTTTCCGTGATCGTTTTTTGGACTTTGGCATGTTAATAGAAAGTCTAAAACTTCTAAAGGAACCATGTTCCACTTATTTTAAGTAACTCTTTTGAAAAACAAAATCGTAACTCTTTACACAACTTTCATTCTTGAATATACGGTCACGTGGTCATCTTCGGGTATTGTTGTCATGAGAAACAGTCTTAGAATTTTTTTTGATCCTTGCTCAAAGGCTTTTTGTTGGATGATTTTAGAAATCTTTTTTTGCAAAATACAAGTACTGTAATTACAGTAAAAATTGTCGAAAAAAACGCAACAAAGTCAATTATCAAAATAGCTGCGCATTGAACACTTTTGGTAATTTCCATTTCATACATGACTTTAGGGTCCGTACAATTTGCGATTAAAGACCATCGCGCTTACGGATCGGCTCCAAAGACACTACGGGCGAGTTAAGCCAATTATTTCGCAAAACAGAAGGTATTTCTGAGACCGGGCTTATTTCTTGAATTACGCCGCACGCTATCATTTTTGGCTTTCGGTGGTGATGAAAACGTTTCTATTTGGTCGAATTCGAAACGAAATTTGTGCAAAAAATTAGTTTACTGTAATACAGTTAAGAATTTTTTCAAAAAAACCACTAACGTCATTTTGTTATAAAGTTAATCAATGAAACTTTATAACTGATCTTGTCAGTAGATGATTCAAGCGTCGTCTAAATGCGATTAATGGGTGAAATTGGTCACTACTTGCCCGGAAATCGAGTTCTACGGTTAAAAGAACCAGAGGTTACCTGTCTTTCGATATCTGTTTCCTCAGAAACGTCCATTTCATAATCATCTGAACGTGAAGAGAGGACAGTCAAACGCGGTTTTTTCTATACTAAGTCTTAAATTCAGGCTTATGAATCCATAAGTTTACTAAAGAAGTTGATTGATGTCTTCTGAATAATGCTAGAAAATCTTTTAATTTTATTTCTTATAATTTTTTGGCTTTAAACGATGGAAATTACTCGCTTTTGAGAGCTTGGTTCAATTATATTAACACTTTACATTGCAATGCTTCCTAAAATTTTCACTACGTCTAAAATGTCGATGAAGCCGCCCCAAAATTCACTGTGGCCGGACAATCTCCGATGAATCCGCCCTAGAAATATCAATGTGGGCAGCAATAGTTGATGAGCCGCTCTAATTTCATAATATTGCTCTCTTCGCCAAGCCTTATTTTTGGCAGAAATGTTGGTGAAAGCCGCCCTGAATTCAAAATATTGCCTCTTTCCACAGCCTTCATTTTGGGCAGAATGTTTGATGAAGCCGCCTGACATTTCAAAATATGCTGTCTTCCAAAGCCTTTCATTTTGGGAGAAACTGTATGATTGAAGCGCCCTGAATTCAAATATTGCTCTTCCAAGCGCTTCATTTTGGGCAGAAATGTTGATGACAGGCCGCCCCTGACTTCAAATGTTGTTCCTCTTCAAGCCATCATATTCTGGGGGGAATTAATCGTTGGTAGAAATGTCGACCAAGCCGCCTTTATGCGATATATCGTTTTGAAACTTCCTTATGCCAAAAAATATGAATCTAACTACTGGCTTTACTGTAATACGCGCTTGAAAAAAGCCTTTATAAAAGGCTTCGGTGCCTTTGGCGAATTTTTTTTCCTGTGCTCACACGGGGTTAAACCCCACTTGCCTTACGCGAATGTTCCTATCCACGTACCTGCACTGAGTGTTTTAAAGCACACTGATTAGTTATACTCGCATATGTTATCTCAAAATTCATCAAACCTCATTTTTTTAATTTTCACCATTTACTTTATAGACAAATTTTTTTGATGAATTTTTCATCACGCCTGGACAACCACCGTAGTATACAAATTTGTTAACTAATTTAATCTGATTAAAAAAATGTTTGGGGTCGAAAATAAGGTCCCATTATAACTTTCTTGCATGGCGTAGGGAATTAAATATGTTCTTTCTTCTACATGTGACTCTATCGAACAGAATTGTATCGTTAATTTTGGACAGGAAATTGTCTTTGTGAGCGGTATATGTGTGGCGATAGCTTATTAGAATTCTGAGTTACACGGGAAGTTAAAAAGAGTTGATCGTTTATTAAATAAAATCATCAATTCAATGTATTTTATTACGGACAAAAAAGTTGAGAATTAATGACCTAAATATTACTTAAAGCTTGCATGCATTGGGTTCACTACAGCAGAACGTGCGTGATAAACCACTTGTTTCAAATAATACAAATTGCGAAATGTTTTATTCTCAGGTAAACCCAGCGTTTCATATGCATATTTTAACTCCAAGGCATTCTTATAAATAGGTTGAAAAATTGTTGTCGAAAAAAGTTTCAGAAAAAATATATTTTAAATCTTCACATTTGGGTTTTATTTAAAACTTTTGATAAAATTCTAAAATTCCACTAGTTGTAGGACCCGCTTAAAGTTCGGCACCGGTACAGATAACTATTTTCAGAAGCATTGATATTTTCAATCGGTTTGACCGACTTATGAGATAAATATGGTGATAATAACGAGAAATAAATCTTTAACCTCAGAAATTAATAGTAATAAGGAAATAATAAAGTTCAAAATAAATATAATCTGCGGGTAAGGTTTAACTATGCAATAATTCTATTAAATAGTCTGAAAAAGGCAGACGAGGGACGTTTAAAATGTTCATTCTACCCTTGATCGATGATCATATTGCTCGCAACGTGGCCCATTGGCGATCGAGGTTTCAGAGGTCCATTGGCCAGTAAACGGGACCAAGGGGTGTACGCAATCCAGACATGCCATGTCACGAGACCCGCTCCAATTTATTCAATATCTGAGAATATTAATATAGAATTTTTTTTACCTCAAATTTTGGGATAAAATATTTCTTGAATTCGATAAGATGTTCTGTTCTCAGCCAATTTTAAATATTAAGAGACAACGGATTTTGTGACCAACAACACCGATGATCATGTGATTTGGATTAGGTCCCATGGTTCATAATTTCCCGGTCTTTAGAATACCAATTTCGATTTCTACTTTTTATCCGAACCTGTCCCGTAAAGAATTTGAAATTAAAGTTGTGTTATTATTTGAAGGTTAATTTTGATGAAACAATGTTTTTGCCGACAAAATATTTTTCACAAAAAAAAAGTTTAACAGAAAAAAAAAGTTTCACGGAAAAATGCTTTTTTCATTAAAATTTTTACTCACATGAGGTGATAATTTCATAGTATGAAATTAATTGAAAAAGTGGGTAGAATTCGATCGGATACTCTTGTGAGCTCTCCATGGGGATACTTTGGATTGTGCTTTGCTGGCTCATCATTGGCAGTTTGTGGTCTGATAAGACCTGCCGCTTGATTTAGACATTTGTTTGATTTGGACATTTGCTGCATCTAAATTGACATTATTTTGCGAAACATTGGCACAGGAGTTGCATAATGTCATGGGCAGCCATAGTGGGCGGAGATCGCTTGAAGAGCTTTTCCGAGTTCGCCCGCTTCACGACTATTTTGGAGTCTAAAATTACTTTTAAAGAGATTGTAGGGTCCTGCAAAACGAAAAATCTTTCATGTTTTAAAAAAGCGCATTTTTTTATATGACTGAATAGAAAAATCTTTTAGGGGGAAAACGCGGAAAAAAGTAATGATGTAAAAGGTACAAATCTTGGACTAGCTCTTCGCACTAATCTTTTAAACTACCATTTTGAGAATCATATTCAAAACTAGTGAAATTATCACATTAATATTTCCACACGACACTATATGGCTTTTACCAAATTAATACTAACCACCTTTAACCCCTGTGAGCATATAAAAAAGTTCCGGCCAAGCCCAGAGCCAATCTATAATGGCGTCTACTTAACGTTGTTCACGGAAACGCAAGTAGTTAGAATCTTTCATTTTTTTTGCATAAGGAAGTTGAAACTTTTCAACTTGACCAATATGATTTTGCACGCCAGACATTTTATATTCTAGAATTTTGGATTTTCAGTTCTAGAAAATCATAGTTGAAACAATCGATGATATGATTACTTATCACGTTGATACAGGTCTCAAGTTGTCGAAAATTTTGGAGGAAAGATTGTTACTATCACTTTTCGCTATTAAATTTTAGTGCAGGATCGCTTGTAACTCATGTTAGGGTCGATACCCCGGGAGAAAAATCGTGTTTAATACAATAAATTCCTTAGAATGAAAGTAAATGGCTTGGGCAGAATCTTGAAGGAGAATTTTTTTTGAAAATTTTTTTTTTTTATTTTAGGGTTGAGTTCCCGGGGCAACATTGGACTTTTTAAACTTTATATGGCAAATTTTGGGTAGGAGCTCATTTGAGCATCAGACGGCTTGATATTCTTATTAGATAGCCCTTTTTAACATTAAGAGTTCCCAAGCATGAAAAAAAAATTAATGCGGAAGCTGCGGGTCGATCTCAATTTGCAATTGTTAGGACTTTTTCGCCTACGCGATTTTTTATCATGACCTTAATTTTTTTTCCAAAAATTCAAACGAAACAATTTTTTGAAAATTTTTGAATTTTTTTTTTAACTAAGTAGCTTAACGTTTTTTTAACCGGATGTTTGCATTTAAAAAAATAAAATAAAAAAATAATATTATACCGTAAAAGTGCTTAACGTTGTGAGCATATAAAAAAAAGTTTTTACCGCAAGGGCAACCAGAGCCACACATTGTGGCTCTACTTTGAATGTGTCATCAGAAAAAGCTTAAGGCATTGGAAAATTTTAATTTTGTCTGCCAATAAGGAAGTTGAAAGGTCATATTTTTGCTATTCCGGACACTTTTCATAATTCTAAGAGATTTTAATTTGAGTTCTAGGAAAAACTAGTGAGAACAAAGCAAGGTTGTACATATCACGTGATACACCGGGCAGGGTTGCTCTTTCTACAATTTTTATCTCTGTCGAAACAATGCACAAACTGCCTACGTTGCGATAGTTTTGTCCGCTTGATTATTATCTCAAAATCAGAAAGTAATTACAAATAAGTCAAAATTTTTGATTGAAATTCATGATTTTCTGCATGAAAAGTTTAATTTTCCTTCCCTTATAAAAGCAGATAAGGCCATTTTTTCTATTTTTTCGAGTAAATTATAGGCAATGAAGATACAACTGTCCGGACAATGCTCTCCTGATTGGTTAGAATTCACTTTTATATAGCTAAATTTTTCATGGCATAACTTCGAAGTTGACAAATCGGTTTAGATACTTTCACTTTCCTAAGAAAAAAGTGTCTGCCCTAGAATTACAATAGTTTTCTATTCAATCGTTTAGCATGCACAAAAAACACTTTCCTAAAAAATGGCCTTAAATCTACATTTGATTTGTATGTCCAGTTCCGAAATAATTTTTACGGAAGTGAAACATAGACTCAAAATCCTGATAAATCAACTTCCGTAATGCCCGGAAACAAAACATTCGAAGAAAAATTTCAATATTTTCTGAAAACCGGAATCTAACTTCTATAATGGTATGTTGAAACAAAAGGATTCCCGATCGATTTGGGTTGTCTTTTTTCGGAATGATTTGGTTGCGTGGAGCCACATGTGGCTTCTGTGTCAAGGGTTAACAAAGCTTAAAAAGGTGTTTTTTCGTGTTCATTTTCTGACCACCAGGTGGCCCAAACATTTGTTTTTATTGCGGATTCTGTTTTTTGAGAAGGATTCACCCTATACGTTTTATTGATTATTGCTGAAGCTATTAGCTTGGCAGATAGTGCTCCGGTTATGACCCTACCATAGTGGTCTTTTGCACCAATCCGTGTGCGATGGCCTTTGATTCTGCAATTGATAGGAACCCTTCATCATGTATGAATGAATAATTTTACAAAGTGATCGACTATTTGGATAATCTGACGTTTGTCGTTTTTTTGAAATTTTTTACTGTACTGTATCTTTTGCGAAAAAATTAAAATATCAAAAAAAAAGCCTTTGAGCGGGATTAGAAAAATTCAGACTTTTTTCTCATTACACCATAGCCCCAAAAGGATCACGTGCCGTAATATTCAAGGATAATGTTGGTTGGAAAGTACTTTACTGTTTTTTTTTCAAACAAATAACTTAAATTTTTTCAAATTGACAGTGGTTCTCTTTAGAAAGTTCTTTTAACGATTTTTTTCCACTTACACCAAAGTCCCAAAAACGATCACGTGTACTTTAAATTAGGAATAGGTTTTGTTCAAGTAAAAATAGCGATCATTACGCCGAACATTTTTCTTGGGCCAATAAACACCTAATTTCAAGAGTCTTTTAGAACCATTCAATAATATTTTCCAAAAAGCGTTCAACGTGATGCTATATTTTTCGAGGATTAAGATTAAATTTATGAGCATGATTTCAACCTTTACTTTTTGAAAATTATTTCGTTACGTAATTTAATTCGACTTTGTGTAATGCGAAGAAAAAAAGTCGGAAAAACGTTTGAAGTTGACCCTGGATTTGTTTTTGAGTAATATCTGGTTTACTTTTTCAAATTTACTGGTAAATATGATTCGGGGTTCCTGGTCTTTTTTACTAGATTTTTAGCTAAAAATCGTGGATGTATTAATTCAGCTTTTGCTAACGACTCAATCGATTGAATTCTTGATAGTTAAACAGGCACGAATATCTGGTCATAATTGAATTTAAAAAATTGGTCCGAATCCGACGATTGTTTACCATTTTTTTAAGGAACTATCAATTTAACACTTTCAGTAATTCTCAAGAAAAAATATATAAAATAGAATTGATCCGATGAACTATTTTTTTTTATTTTTATTTTTCACAAGATATCCATGTGCTTCAGTTGACCTATGCTAAGAATGTTATCCGTGGATGAGTTGTTTTTCAAGCCAATAATAAAAATATTAATTGGCTTAAAAACTAGTAAAAAAAGGGACCAGGAGCCCCGTAAGTTGAGATGCCTTTTTTTCAAAAGTTACTCCAATCGTCACGTGGAAGATCCCCTTAAAAGATTCGTTAACGAATTTTCTAAGACTTTTATTCGCATTACAGTTATCGGTTAAATAGAGCCGCCGCGGTTTAAATAAGATCTTCTAGAAGTTCAAAAACTTCCGAAATACTGATTAACATAAGACATGCGCAGGCGACAAGAAAAGGATGTGAGATTGTCAATTATTTTCATGCGCGAAGATAATGCCCAATTTTTAAAAAAAATATATTTTACATGAGAATGGTGATAAAACATCGAACATTTTGTTTTGCAGTATACCCAAATTGGCGAGGGTTTTAATATTTCAAATTTTGAATGTCAATTTAACCTAAAATTCGGGGTCATTTATTGCATTGTTGTGAGATATCGCATGCGAAAATGAGAGAGTTTTTTACTCTCTAATTCACACTTTGATACTTTTTATAAAACTTTTTTAAACAAATCGTTTTTATAGGACTGTAGAGATTTTTTGAATAATTGATTATCATTGAAAAAAATATTATCGTTGATATGAATCTTCGGTTATAATGGCTTGATTTCAAACGCAACACCACGGATGGTGCCAAAGAACACTTTTATTATGGGTCCAGAGATTTTCGGTCCACTACGGGAGTTAATTTCATTTTTATAATGAATAAATTCTTCATCAAATACTTGAAATCTGCAAAATTTCACTCTTTCCAAGAAAGAGAAGTATTTTCCCCTACAAATAAACAAATGTTAGATTGACAAATTTAATTTTTTATAGTTGTCTCATTGCGATTACAGCCAAAAATGTGCTGGAAAAAACTGGCGGATCGTCAGCATTTTATGTTGACTCTCCTAGTTGTAAGATTTTTTTTTTCAGAACGTAAACACATAATCGGAAATCCTAGAATAAATTGCAGATCCCGTAAATAGTTTGAACAGAATAGTCCAAAAAATTAAAATTAAATTTTCTGTTGGGAATCGCATTTTAAATTCTTTTATAAAAAGGTATTTCCTAAGAAACAAGTCTTGATTGATTTTTTTTGTGCTCTTTTTGGATGGTTTGACGGTTTATGCTTGAGCCACGTTAGATGGCTTTTGTGCTCACAAGAGTTGAATTTCAGCCACCGGGACCCCTTTACTTTTTTCAAAGATTAAAGAAGTCAGGTTTCTTACCGATTTTTTTCGTTATTTGGGATCCGTACTTCGTTCGAGGAATGATATAGTCATTCTGTCATCGATAATTTCATCTACGTTTTTGTTATTCTTACTTCGTATCGTGCAGAATCCGACGGATAATTTCGCTTTTTGCATTTTCCTTTTACATAAATGACTCCAAGAAGCTTGAATCAAACACCTACACGATCCAGACAATGTTTACAATGCACAGTTTGTCGTACAGGTCTCTTTTGTATAGGACCGCCGCGGGAGAGGGGCTCAAAGGTAGAGGATTGTTTCGAGTTCTTTGATCTGTCTTTCCTAAAGTAAAGTTAATTTATAAACTACTGAGTTGGTCCGGAACACCCAACGCCCAAGCCTCCACACGACTAACTAATCTTTTGAAAGTAGTTCTAGGTCTTTTTTTACAGGTTTATTACGGACAATTGTACTTTCTAGAGCAAAATAGCGACAACTGGGTTTTTGCATGCCGAAACCCTTGGAAAACATATATTTGGAAGAAATTCTTTTTAGCTCGGTTGATCACGTGACCGGGAACATCAGTCATTGACAATTGTCTCAATATTACAGAAAAAACTATTTTTTTCGCGAATTATCGGTGAACCGGGAATCACCGGCAAATAAAGTTTGTTCACCTCTTTAAGTCTCGGTGTAAGATTTCAGATGCACAAAGGAAACGTTTATCCTATCTAGGTCTGCGTTCTCTCAGTAATAGGCTATTTCTCACAAAAATGACAACGATTCGCAGGTTTTCCCATATTTTCGAAAGATTCAATGACGGGTTGATGTATTCTAGAATAACTGTAGGCAGTATCCAAAAGAGATTATCCGTTATTGAGTCTTTCCACACGCGGGTTCTAACTTGAGAAATCAAGGAAAATCAACCGTGAAATTTCGTTGAATTAAATCGACAATCGAGTATTTGTGATGTGGGACACTGGCTCAAGTATAAGCGGTGCAGCACGGGCCCGTGCTGGGATAAGGATTCAAAGTGGGGACAAATTGTCAGCTGGTTTAAGGCCCGAAGTTAGACGATTTAGAGTAAAATATATTGGAGGGAGAATATATATTTTCGGACAATCAACAGGAGATAAAGGAGTGAAAAAGTGCGCTCAATTTCTTGAATGCTGATGGTTTACATTTTCGAAACAATCAAAATTCAGCTTGCATGAACATATAAGTAGTCTAAAATGCGACTTCGACCTACGGCCTGCCGGCGCCGCAATCGACTGATTTTTCACAAATGAAATTTCATTGTCCATCGAAAAAATTTAGGTTGAGATTACTTTTTGGACATTGGGCTACATTGTGGGCCCAAATCGTTGATTAAATTGTTTATAAACTCTCTAGAAGCCATTGTTGGCCCGATGTCGACATCTTCATAGAACAAAATCAACGAAGAGATAACTTTTTCTTATTTGAATCGCCTTATCTTTACCGCGGAAAGTATTTCTAGGGTAATTCGGTGGTTTGATGGGGGACTGCATCTCTATATCGCAATAATCACATTCATATACACTTTTTATGATTTCATTTGTGGTCTTATGTGAGCATCTGAAAAATTATATTAATAAAAAATAAGCGAAGTTAAAGAATTTGAACAAGATATACTTTTCAAAACCAATTCCCTGATGCGAAACATCTTATAAAATGAATCCATGTAACATTGAGTAGAAAAATTATGTTTTTACTCATTTTTAAAACTGCCTATTTCCTCGAGTTTGAAGAGAAAAATTATTAGGAACAGAATTCTTGACGATACAATTGTTTCTCGGTCATTTTACAACTACTGTTGCATCTTTGGACGCAATGTCACTTTATTAATCTACGTTTGTCCGCTAGATCCGTGCCGACATTGGCCATAAAAGTACGCCTTCCAAGAATGGCCAATTAGAGATTTGATACAAAAGGTGGAGTAGTTATGTCCAAAACTTAGTTATTTCCTCGCTCGAAAAAGGCAAACTATTTCCGAAGTTTCGCTTTTGGCAATCCTACGGTATTTCGCTCAATCAACATAGAAAATTTAAGGTCCTGTTTTGGTCGAAAAACGTCAAAATCAAAAGGTAACGATTATAGACTCTATTATAAAAATATTAATACGAAGATTTTAGGGTCGTCTACAGCAACACCAATTCAAATATCGCCACTTAATAGTCAGCACTCTAGGTAAAAAAAATGGACAGTGTGCGTCCCCTAGATTTTGTTCATGAGAGTAAATTCTGGGCACTGAGAAGAATGGAATCTCACCAAACAAATCATCCTGTTTCTTGACCAACGGTGGTGATAAAGAAATTTTATAAATTTCTGTACGTATTCGAAATTATAAAGTCGAGGGTATTTAAATTTTCTGTTAAGCTCAAGGAGCTCTACTGCTTATAAAAAGGCAAGAGCTCATTGCTCGGATCGGATATTGCCAAACCCTCTATTCACTCTGATTATACCAAGAGATCAAAGAAGTTTTCATGCACTAGAATTAGTAGCTACACAATTCTTTGTATTATAGAACAAACAAACTCACACCACCAATGAGAAGCTTCAACAACGTATGTTCCTAGATTGCACGGGCACAATATTTTGGGTTTATGGGCGTCGGTAGTCCAATTAGGCCAATAGAACAGCCAATACACGTAAGAACATTTCTCGAAAAAAAAACCGCAAAAAAACGACCGTGGAAATTCCGAGCTTATTAGCCCCAAAAATTTATCACAAACAGGAGATAAAGAAGACTGAATGGAAGCATAGAATGAGTTGAAAATATTAGGTGTCGAGAAAGACTTTAGAAAGACCCTGTGGACCTCACTGACGGAATCCATAAGGTGGAAGAAATAAATGTAGGAAAAGGAACAAATGGGTCACAAAAAAATAGCTGAGCCACACAATGCCCGGTACTAGCAATACTCAATGATATTTCATCGACATAAATCCATTCGTAGCAGTGAAACGTAGCTCGGGTGACATTTCAACCCACGGATCATACATTCCCACTAAGGTGTTTTCCGAGTTCCAAAATGAAACTATAGAGGATACTTCAAGTGCACATATTCTCCATGATTGGGGAACACTAGACAGTGCTCTATACGTAGACCCCACTTTTGCTCACATTGTTATATCTCTGACCTTAGCAGTACAGACTAAATAATCGGAAATATGAGGACATTCACAACCTAGTGCCTGTCCAGAGTTAAATGACACATTGGTTGTCCGATTCTTTGAGCTCCCTAATTAACCACGTTCCCAAAGTGATTTTAGCAGAGGTCGGTAGTATTTCAAAACTGGCCTAGTAATCCCGCTCCCTTGGTCATTGAACACTCCCGTGGAGATTACATTTAACCCTTTCCCAAAAAGCGTAATATAATAGAACGACGACTCCAGCCCAGTCCTCCGCGGCGCGATTTGTGTATTGCATAGGAGACAACCATGGCCTCGTAGATATCCCAATACCCTTGTTCCCCGTTTGGATTGAAGATGAGCAGCGCATAGTAAATTATTTACCGCCATTAGTGCACTTGTTCGATAAAGATACATTCTAGTTATTTAAAAGAAGAATAATGAATCAATGTATAGCCGGACCAAGTCTACTGTTTCAAAGAATGTAGTCTGACGATATCATCTAGAGAAAAGCCCAAGTTTTATAGATGACATTAAGAAGAAGGATCAGGAAAAAGGAAAAAAAAAAAAAAGGCAGGCTATTTTCAGGGGAGAGTTGAAAACAATATGTTGAGGCTTTATAAAGCAAAAACACAAGGAAATTATAAAGATAATACAGTAGGCGATTATCAAAAAAAAATAGTAACTGAATCTCATATCTGTCAACCGATAATATTCTAGAGACTGCTCCATGGGCAAAAATGCACTCTGGTCAAAGAAATCATAAACCCTATGTATTCAAACAAACACAAAAAGAGCCATATCAGGCGACTAGTCGGTGGAAGCGTCAAAAAAAGATTCAAAGAACTATTAGTTGTTTGTATTTTTATTTCTAATTGTCTAAAGTTCGTCACTGTTTTGATTCAGTGGAAAAAACCAGTAATTGACCTCTAGTAACATTCAAATAGCATCTGATAGAGGGCATTACACCCGCATCTTCCACGCATTGCGAAAATTCGATTATGGACACCATGCCACGAGTATGGCCTGTAGCCGCAAAGGCGGCAAACTCTACAGGACTTTAAAACTCAAAAAACCCTTAACATCGAAAAAAATTCTATCATAAGAGTGATACCGGTAAGGGCGAATATATAGATACCGAACAAAAAAGTCAGCAAAACAAAGCAAGAAGAAATATATAAAGATGGGTCCAAATAACGAAGAAAATAGAAGTTTTCTCGAATACCCTACTATCGCGAGCAACTCAACGTCGTAATAGTATTTTGAGGCATAATAAAACATAAATGATGAATGTTAGCGCCCTTTTCTATTATGACCGTATCCTCACAAAAAATGCACATAATCATAACGAAGGTGCCATAGTAATCTCCAAGCCAAATGAATACTGGCCAAATATTATTCTCAGCCCGGGCAAGAAACCAAAAACTATTCGAGCGTATTGTCAGGCCCCTAGTCTACTGAAAGAAGAATATATTGGCACAAAGTAAAATAGCTTATGGACAAACAAATTTCTCCGAAAAAGAAAAACTCTAAGTACAGGCTTATCTAGCTAACCGCAAAATGTCACGAGCCTATAGCAATTCGTTGATAAAAGCGCACAAAAAACTGTAACGGTAAATATTCAGCCAGACGGCTTTTTTCCCTGGTCACAAATGGCAAGGAAAATCCCGGAGACAAAAAAAAAGATATAATTTTTTTTTTTTTGGTCCGATTTTTTTCAGGTTTTTGTGCAATTTATTCCAGCTTGTTATTCAAAACTTTAGATACTTTTGACCGCCCCCAATGTCGCATCCCTAAAAACATTCACATGACAGGGGACAAAGTGTAACTGATCAAATAGTATACAAACCGATATAAAAGCGAAGTCAACGTCATACTGCAGATACGAACGCGGGAAATTACAATTTCTAATGCCTCAATCTATTATTACACGTTGCTTGCTAACAAAGAACACAACTACCTAGAGAAGTTAGAAAAAGATTTGTTGCGCGGGAGAATTGCGGGAGGAAACCGAACTGCGGGGCGGCATGGAGGCAGTGGTCAGTTGCCCCTTTTACGGTAAATCTCCCAGTCTCACTTTGATGAAGACGCACCTATTATATTGGCGATACAAAAAAATAGCTGCGAAGA
>SCLH01001829.1:75654-94774 GCA_004367855.1 Oikopleura vanhoeffeni | reverse complement strand
TTGCCTTTAGATAGTCAAAGGGTGTGAGGGGGTTAAAGTGTTTAAATTCCGAAAATTACAATTTTAAAAAACTGCAAGATGCGCACGCTAAACTTTGTTAATAAATTTTCAAATTGATTTAAGGGCCTCGGTGATTTTTGACAGATACCGATATGGGCTCCTGATAAAAAATCTTTTCACTGGATTGATATATTATTCCCAATATACCATCAAAGTGATGATTTATAATCGAGGCAAATTTTTTAACTAGCGAATTTTGGCATTATGGCTTTTTAAGATAATTTTGAGTTCGAATTTAACTTTTCGAATTCGAAAAATTATGAGAAATTTTGGATAAAAGTTCGAAACATAATGAAAAAAATGCCTTATTTTTTGTTTAATTTATTTTTTCTAGATTTGTTTCAAATAAACGATAAAAACTTTACAAAATGGCTACTTTAACTTTTCGACTAGGTGACCACATATTGTTTATATGCTCTATGGAAACCCATATGACATGGTTTATTGATTTTTGGTCAAAATTAATTAGAAATTTTTTGAAAATTGTTCTTATTTCTTGTTCAAAAATTTTCAAACTTATTTTTTTGGAATCCTTAGCTAAAAATATTGAGAATGGCTACTTTCACTATATTCAAATATGCTTTTGTTTTCTTTCTTCGCTCATGTTTATACTCTGAATCATATTTTTTTGAATAAAAATACGGTTTGCGCGAAATAAAGTTAAGCCCTTTAAGTCAAGAATTAAAAAAAATTATTTTACCGAGACTTGCTCAATTGGTGAGTCGACCTATCGACCGTTTAAAATTTATTTTATTTAACTGATGAAAAAAAATATTTCTTTCGATGTGCTAAAATTTCGTTTTTTTTCGATCTTTTAAAAAAATTTAAATTTTCGCTTTTGACTTAAAAATCGTATAAATGTAAATTTAATAAATTTTCGACGGTCAACAGGACCGTATTTTTGAGCTTCTTATTAATTAAAAATAGAAAATAAATTTCACTGTAATTTAGACACGTTACTTACAAACGCGCGTTTTTGAGTGTTTTTTTAAAAAACGATTTATAAAGTAAAAAAAATCAATCTGAAGAAATTCATATTACACAAAGTAAGCTGAAAAATGGCAACTTGTGTTCGAAAATGTTTTTATTCGAAAATTTCGGAGTGAAAAAAAGTTTCCAATCAAGACAAAAAAAATTGAAAAAGTGGAAATCTGTAAAAACCGACCCCCTTAAGGAGGTTCTCATCGTAATTTGTGATTTACAATCATCGCTCAGAATAAGCCAAAACGAATGAAAGTGAAACACAGGAGACTGGTTCTTTGAAAGGCCTCTGGTCAACCGATTTTATATTTTATACTTTAAATTGTTAAAGCACATCACAAGGTGCGGAGCCTATTCTTAAAACGATTTTTTCGTACGCCATCTTTTTTGAGGCCGCACTACAAAGTGTTTGGAAATTTATACAAAGTACAAAATAAATGAGTACAAACTTTAGTGGTTGGCAGTAAAACGGCAAAAAGATGTCAAAAAATCACTATGTTGGTATTTTCGGTCAAGAAAACTTAATTTTTCCAAAAATTATTTTATTCGTGTGCTTCAGAGCGCGTTTTTTCCAACCCAAATTTTTAAGGGAACGATTTGTTTCGAATTTTGGTCTCCTATTTTCTGGAATCTCATTTGAACACCGATTTTCGGGTTCTCAATTTTTCTTCTTTTAGACGGATGTTCAGAACTAAGCCATATTGTTGGTTACGGTAGACAAAAATAGATCTTGTTTATTTGTGGGGGACGGGTTTTTTGAATTTTTCCACTTGAATTCTAGAAATTTGACTTTTGATTTTAAAGAAAAATGTATTAAATAAAAACTGCGAGTTCAGAAACGATCAGTGTAAAATTCGAAAATTAGGTTGAACATTTTTGCCTGAAAAATTCAAATTTGGAATTGGATATATATATTTTCGACAATCTTAATGTCATGCATCGTTTTCTACATATCATAAATAGCAATAAAATGTTAATACAGTCCCTACCTACTTAAAAATAGTCTCCTTATAGCGCGCTTAATCACCTTTGACTCCTTAAAGCGACAGTTTTTTTTCGAAAAAAATTTGTCTCCTTAAGCGCATTTGATAAATTTTTAAAATTCATCCCTATTTTTTGCTGATTATCATCAGATAAACTCGAGATAATCGAATAACTGCTTGGTATCGAGTTTTGCGCCTAAACTGATGTATTTGCTTAGTTGGTGTCTCAGGCGGTAAGGCAGTAAATCGGCTAAAAAGTAAATTGGCTATCAAAATCGGTTAAAACCAGCTGTTTTGATTTTTAATCATTAAGTCGGAAATGAAATACGCTAAACGAAATGTTTTAAAACAAAAGGAAATATATGATATTTTCTGTATTTTCATTTGATTGAAAACTCAGAGTTATATGTATTTGAAATTTATTTAATGATAACTGTGTTTCAATAATATTTAGGACAGTCCATGCGCCCTAACTAGAACACCATACATTTGAAGAATAGGCTCAATCTTGAACCCTTTTGTAGAATTTTTTTTTGTTGCAAGAAAGTGTATCGAATTCTCGTTGTGACCAGATCAAAAAGACCCGTCGAAGTGTTCCAGTTAGGGCGCATGGACTGTATCAGATACTTATTGCAATTCTTACCACAAATAAACTTAATTTTTATTTCAGCTAAATATTTCAAACTGAAAAAATATTTTTTGAAAGTTTTCAACTGAAAATTAAGCATTTAAAGCAATCGCTGCAAATACATTTACTCGAAAGGATCTGATAGAAAATTTTCCTCTGATTATATAACTTTTGAAAAAATTTATAGAAAACTGGTTTTTCACTGAGAAAAATGCTCCGAGTCCTTATAGCGTCTTTAATCCCATATGACTCATTGGCTATGATTCCTTAAGGGGGTTCTGTAGGCAAAATGGACTTTTTGAATTGCTTATGCTTATTTCTCTCGGCATAGGACATTAGGAGTGATTAAAAACACTTCTGATAAGTTAGTTCGTAATCTCTGGAAGACGTTGAAGTTCATATTTTTCAAGATTGCATTGAAACCAACCGGCTTAAATGAGCGTTAACCAGGAGCAAAAAAAATTTCTGAAAAAGCTGTTATTTTTTTCGTCCTTTTATGATAATGTATTTTCAAAACTTGACATTATCTGCGAAATTCAAAGGCGGCGATAAAGAACTGTTTAGTCTTTTTAATTTTTTCTCACTAAAGAAAGGTATCAAACGCTGGGAGCAAAGGACTGTTTTGCTATTCTTGGCCAACGGAGAAGTTGTATTTTTTGTCATTGCTAATGGCAAACTATTTTTCCGGCACCTATAGCTTGTCATAATAATTGTTAACAAAGACTGTTCATGCCTGACTGTAGCTATTTTCATTTTTACACTCCCAGGAGTACGATTGAAAATTTATTTTTGGACATCCATTTTGTTTCCAATCAGTTTTTTTTAAGACCAAACGATTCGTAAGTTGGAAATGTTTTTGGAAACGGTTATTATAAACTATGACCCAAAATATTTAACGTTCCGAGCGCATAGGAGCAGAAAAAAGGTTTTATTTTCGACACTAAGAAAAAAATTTTAATATTTTTTTCCGAAAATGGTAATTTTTTACGATTTTTGAGTTAAAATTGACTAAAAAAACACGTTGAGTTCAAAAATTCATAAAAATCAGACCTTTAGCTCTTTTTAGTTCAAAAGAAACGACTTGCTAAGAACCTATAACTCGAAATAAGCTTGTTTTCAAAATTTTATTGAAAAAAATTCCAGAATGTTAATTTTTTCAAAATTTTTTATTTCCTTATAAAATTAAACAATCTATGTGAGCTTCAAAATTTCTTAAAAATCAGCAGAATAATTTTCAGCTACGAAAGTATTAGGCTGCCTATTAGCCTGCGTTACGGTTTTCACTAAAACAGGACCTAAAACCACTTTGTGCCGGAGCTTTTTCCCTAATATTATTTCAGATCATACTCAAGTTGTTACCCTCCAACTTTTCAGGAAATGTGAAATTATTTGGCAAATTGAATCTACACGGTTTAGAGGTTACCTTATGAATGTTTCTTAAATTCATAAGATTCAGCTTCAAAGCTAGTATCAGAAAACGCAAATAATTTCAAGATTTTCGAGATTATAAATCATAGCCTTTAAAATGACCTTCTTAAGCGGATGGGTGACCTCTGAAAGAGCTGGGAAATTTTATTAAACGTAAACGATCAGAAAATGTTTGTAATTGGTACCAAAAAACCGCAAAATTCAATTTTAAAGTTTTTGAGATTATTAAAGTCATAGCCTTAAAATACCCTTTAAGCGATGGTGACTCTCAAGAGCTTTGGAAATTTATAAACGCTAAAACGATCAAAAATGTTGTCATTGTATCAAAAAACGCAAAAATTAAATTTTAAAGGTTTTTGAGATTATAAGATCATTAGCGCTTAACCCACATACTCAGAGCTGGCCATATCGGCCAATGTGACTTGCGACCCATCTGTTTAATAAGTTAACTTTTTCTGATCCACATTTTATTGAAAAAATTATCGCATTTGCAATTATCTATTCTTTTGGCTAAATATTTTATTTTTCTCTAATCTTTTGTAGTTCTTGAGATAAAGCAATGTTGGTGGACCCTTAAATGGGGGACCTGAGAAATTCAAATGAGATTTGAACTTGAAAAAATTAAAAGTAAATTTGATTTTGAAGGATTTTGCCACATGATTTTAAGAATTTTTATGTTCTCAAAAAATGAAAGAAAAATATTCCTAAAATCTGAAATTTTTTCATTAATTTTTGATTTCACAAATCATTTTTTCGATTTCTCAAAAAAAAGAATTTCTTGGCAAAAAATTTTGAATGATTATCATTTATTTTCGTGCAAAATAACAACCTGAAGTTGTCCAGATAACCTTATAATGTACTGGATACTATTTTACTTTGAACACCTTGGGTTAAAAGTCGGCAACAACAAGCACGTTTCGCGACGTTGTCCCTTCACTAAAATTTCTTCGTTATTTTTTGTCGCACAACACTTGATTAAAGGATTTTTGTTCGTTGTTATTAGAAGCCGAAAAATATCGCAAAAAGCGTCTCTTACGGCGCAAATAATTCAGGCCGGATTTTTTATATTTTATATAGTTGAAACTGATTTCATTACCGTTTTTTCTTCCAATTTTAAGGTTAGACACAAATCTTCATTTACGATATTCTCTCATGAAAAAAATTATTCGTTAAAAACGGAAAAAATATATTTTTTAATTTTTTTCTTCCAAAATAATTGTTGAAGCCTCGAATTAATAGTTTGCTATTTTCGGCAAACGGATACTTGGATTAAAAATATGATTTTTTAAGTCAGGTTTGGGCCAAATATGGCACCGGCTTGAGTACGTCACTGTTTTGAAACTTCTGAGTATGTGGGTTAAATGACCCCTTTAAGCGATAGTGAACCTATCAAAGAGCTTGCAAATTAATAAACGAAAACGATCAGAACATGTGTTAATTTTGGTATTCAAAAAACGCAGAATTTAATTTAAAGTTTTTGGAGAGTATCAATCGTAGCCCATAAACTGCCCTTTAGCGATGATCTACCTCGCAAAGAAGCTTGGAAAATTTATAATGAATATGATCAAAAATGTTGTAATTTGGTATCAAAAAACGCAAAATTCAATTTTAATGTTTTTGAGATTTACAAATAATAGCCCTTCAAAAGACCTTTAAAGCTACTGTGACGTTTAAAAGAACAAATTGATATAATTGACATAAGTTTTATTGGAATAACTACAAAGTGGCAGTAGGTTTTTTAATATAACAAATAATTTTACACATTTTAAATCAACGTGAATTGCTATAGGAGTGTTTGTTTTTAACAAACTTTAATAGATTTTTAAGCATGATTAAACCAAAGTTGCAAAATAAACAACAGCTATCAAGCCGAAAAAAACATAAAAAGGAGCTGAAATAATCGTAACTTTTTTGGAAAAAAGAGATTTTTGAGGCACACATCTTTGACACCACATCAGGTCAGTTTCTTAACCCTTGGAAGCTCCGAAACCGATTAATCGGCTTGAAATCTTGAAACTCTCTCAAAATTGGCGAGAAAAAAAAGCTTGGGTTAAACAAATAATGAGCCAAACCCAACCAATTAGAGTTTTTTGCCAAGGAATTTAAAAAAAATTAACTTAAAAAATTTTCGACGATTGGTTTCAAATTTTTTTTAAACTTTACTTTTTTCTTCAATTTTCGCCAAAAAAAAGTTCACATTCGCTAATCCTTTAGTCTGTTGGAACGTTTTCAAAGTTTTTGAAGATTTATCGTTTTTAGGAAGTGTTTTCTGGATCTTTACTGACAAACATAATCACTCTACTGTTTTCCAAAACTCTTTTTATGTTTGCGTGAAGTGGATATCTCGAAAAACTGAAACATAATAGAAAATTCTAGCTTTAACAAAGACTTTTTGATAGAAAAATAATATCTTCATTTCATTCTATATTCAGTGACAAAACTTTTTTGAGGTTGGATAATTAGATAATGAACTAATTACGTAGGTTTGACAACCGAAATATACAGTTGGTGACCAATAGGCTGTTCAAGTTTCGGATTTATCGCGAACAAAGTTTAAAAATTAGGACATTTTTGTACCAGTATGTGTTCCTTTATAATTTTTAGAGCAGACCATTGGCTTATGCGTTTGAAATTTTAACTCCATGGCGTCTAAAATAGACAAAAATTTCAATTTCATCAGTTATGCCAAAATGTAGGAGTTCTGAAATATTGGATTCCAGTATGCTTTCGGTTTTGATGTCCTGAGTCAGAAATTTAGCTCTCTGTCTTGATTAATCTTGATTTAAAAACCAAAATCCTCAAGATCAGACTTCTCAAAATTAGCCATTTTCATAATTTTAATTTTATGTTCTAATGTGTTTTAAATATCAAAAATCAAATATAAATTTACATTTGAAGTTAACGCACCTATTGCTATTATAATCTAAAAAATGATCACTTGCGTATGGGCAGACGCTTGACTATCTAGATATCCCGCCGAGTAATTCGTGTTGTTGTTGTGTTACCCAGGTTTTGATTCGATTTCCGACAGCTCTTAATAATCATTCGAAATATTTTTCATACTCAAAATAATTATTTTTTTTCAAAACATTTCAGCCGCGTATGCAAGGTGTGAAAAGTTGAGCTTAACCTGGTACGCACCAATAATTTCTTACCCCGGTACGCCCACTCGTACATAATTGTACGAGCACTTTTTTAAAAAATTTCATTACAAAAGCAGTACCAATCATCCGATTGAAAAGTAAGGCTGAGCACATAGTTCAACAATTATTCTTCAACCTTATTTTTATTAATAACAATATATTAATTTAAAGTGGCTTTAAACACACTATTGCGCCCCCGGGAGAGACATTTTCGATATTTTTTTGTCTATCTTCAAAACCCAGACATTTTTCAAAATATAATTTTATCGACATATCAAGTATTAAATAATTTTCTTGACAAACATTATGTTGAAAAAAAATTTACGATCAGTATTTATTCGAGATTTTTAGTATTTTGTTAAATTTTATTTTTGAAAATTTTTCATTTTTTCTTTAGCTTGTTCTCTCAAATAAATAGGAATTAAACAATTGTAAATAAAAATGATAATTTTTGGCATGTATTTTTTACTGCCTTAATATAATTGAGGTGTAAAGGCAACAAAAGGCGCAAATTAATTTCGTTCGATTTTTTGTTTACAATTTTTTTAATGCCATAATTATCTCAAATATAGATTATATAAGGATGATTTGAAAAAGACTTAGAGAGCAATCAGTGTGAAGGATGATTTCCCACAGTGCCGCGACATTGCGGGCGAAGGTCCATATCCCGTATGCCCGAATATCAGGGCTACGGTGTTGCCATTCAAACAAGAATAAAAAATCAAAAAAATAAATAAATTAGACCGGTACCCCGCTAGTGATCTTGAATTAACTTCAAGAGAAATAATTACTACTAGAAGAAATATGTATCGGTAAGGATGGGGTTAAGAACTAAAAAATATATATACAAACAAACACAAAAAAGAGATTCAAATATATGCATTTATTTTTATAATATACATAAACACAACAAATAGAATATAAAACTAACTATATAATTTATAAAATATACAACCAGAATAAAATACAAAAATAACAAACAATGAAAGACATACAAAACGAGTAAAACAAAAGAACAAGACAATAAAAATAGACGTAAAGCCACAATAAAAAGTTGGAGATGTTTATCACTTTTTTACCTAAAAAGCATGGCGTTAATCGAACAAGGCCGAACCAATTTTGCTAGTCAGTTGATCGTCGGGATTCGTAAATCATAGTAACAACTCGGATCAATTGGTTATCGTCAAGTTTGTGAGACAAAGTGCTTCGAAAAAAAACGTTTCTCATTTTCAAGCGTATAAACTTCATACAAATCATCTCACAGCATTTTAATCCTAGATATTCCGAATTCTAGTACCAATTTTGAGTTCATCCCTGATATAACCGTACAAAAATATTTGCACAACTTAAATGTGAAAGAGGTGTTATTTTGCAGTCGTTTCCTGACTTCAAAAAGAGCACGCAGAAGAATATTTTGCTTGTCTCGAAGGTATAACTCAGGAGGGGTTTGATGCAATCCAGTTATTTAATTCGATATTTTTGAAAATTCCAGATTTAATTTTTGATAATCATGGTGGGAAATCTAAAAATAAATAAGATTTACAGACCCTGCGCACGGCGCTTAAACAATTCTACAGACACTCCGCTGGGTCGAAAAGTCAATCCTGTTTACAATAGTGTACGACCCTGTGAGTGCGAGTAACAGGTTACAGACGAAAACGAGAGGAGAAATATTTAAAATTAGAAAAGCAGGGACTAGAAAGTCAAAGTTTGGCATTAGTTAGTTCAGCGTAAAAATATGTTCTGAAAATTTTCTGTATTTTTTTCATGGTAACCATAACAAAAAACGTCTTTTTTGCGCTAATTTTTGTCTAACTTTTAAGATAACAATCTGAATTTCTTAAATTACTTAGCATATTTGGCCGCCTTCGGCCTGTTAGTCGAGTCTATATAGGAATTATTTGTATGTGTAGTCTATCACCAATACTAAAGCCCTCCAAAGACTCGGACCGAAAATCGCTTGGAGCCCTCACCGATTTATTCGATATTGGGAGCTTCTTAAGGTTTAATATGGGGGACGCTATACTTATTAGTTATCACATATTGCTTAAAAAAAGGCCCCCAAAAAATTTTATTGACTATTCGTTTAAATACCAAGGCAGGTCGGAGCTTTGACCTGACGCCGCATGACTAGCTATTATTTTAACTATGTTCATCTTGGACAACAAAAGTAGCGGCAAGGAAGTTAAGCCAATGAGCGCGTCGCAATAATTCATACTTGCTAAAAAAACTTCTCAATAAGCTGATAAGACGCCCCAAAAATAAGACTTGTCAGGCTTATTCATTTTACACTGTTATCAATTCTGGTATTGTTCTCGTATTTTGGTGATTAACGTCATCGAAACTTACTGTTTTAAGACTCCTAATAAAATTAAAACGGAGATATGGCCGCCTGATTTTCGAATACGTCCTTTTATTCCTCGCATCCACCCATGAATCGTCAAAAGTGGCAACTATCGCCGAAAATTTCCAATATCGCCGAATATGTTGAGCCCCGAAAAACCCTCGCCCGGTCTAAATTCCCGCCTGCTATAAACGTCCCATAATGGCGACAATCTCTTAAACGTAGTGTCTTTCTTGGACTTCGCTTGAACTTTGTGGCCGGTTTTAAATCAAGCATTAATTCCCTTACTCACAGCTTTGTAAATATCCCCGGCCCCCGTACTACGTTTAAAAACACCAGTGGAGGGCAATAGCGTGGATTATACAACCGAAATTTGATCATTTTCCTCATTTCAAATATTAAACGCGCAACAATTATTGGGGATATCCCGGCACCTATCTGGCAGCTGCCAAAAATAAAAAGTCCGGAGATGGTTGTTACGGAATCCACCATTCTCCATGTTAAACATCATCGGAATGATCGCTTTCCGAACCAAATTCTCTTTTTTGTCCTTGAATACGACTCTCACTGCTCTCCTCTCGTACTTTCTTGCCTCCCTACCTTTTATCGTCGCCCTACGCCACTCTTCCCTCTGTGTCATCCAAGCTATTACGGCAAGTACTATGACTCTCTAGACAATCGATCTATTTCCTGAAACCGCGAACCCCGCCCCCGGAGCGCCCATACCCCCTAATAATGCAATCAAAGTCCCCGTTAGACAATTCCGTGCCTACGAATCTTTTAAAGGCCCGTATTTTCTCCCGCGCTGAGTGACGCCTTTTTCTGAAAAAAAAGAAAACACTAGCCCGTACCAGCTAATGGTTGACAAAACGTACTCAAATTCGATCAAAAAAGGTTCCCCCCCGCCCAGCAGGGCTTCAACCTTCAAGACTGCGTTTATTCAGACATTTTTCCTCATTACATCAAAGTCCCCACACCGCGTAATAAAATCACCAGTGCAGCGCTGACCAATCAACATTTTCAAACACTTCAAGCGGTTCGTGAAATATCCGTCCATAGCCATCAAATCCTTATTTCTTGAAAACCATAAGGATCACGTGACGTGTTGGGAACAAATGAATAATTTGTTCAAAACTCCTTGAATTAGTTATATGGGGCCCAAAAAATTTTCGCCGGCGTAATTCTTTGATCGTATTTGTCACCTTTCATCAAAACCTTATGTCCCTTATTGTGAGGTCACGTGATCTATTTTACGTCTTTGGCCTGTAATGGGAACAAGTCTATAAACTTCTAAGAACCACTTCTTTCTTTTAAAATTGATTGGAGAGTAATTTTAAAAAAAAACAGACTACTTTCTTCGGTCAATGTATCCTGAAGGGTATAGCTAGTCGCTAACTCATCCGAATCTGGAGCTATAGGGTATGGGAAAAAAGTGCTTAATTTTTTTTGTCCCGGTCAAAGGCTTCTTCTTTGATTGATTATAAATTCTTTTTGTCAAAAAATAAGTACTGGTAATACAAGTAACAAAAATATTTCGAAACAAAAACGCAACAGAAGCGTCAATATGTCAAAAGGCTTGACCGATCACTTTGAAATTTTCACTTCCTACATCATGTTTGAAGATCCGTCCTGAATTGCGATTAAAGGCCCTGCATGCACCATATATGGTACAAAAGACACTACGGGAGTTAAGTGGAATTTACTCCCGTGAAATTGATTACTGGGAAAAAAAATAAAATGAACAAATATGAATATTAGTGATAGAAAAATGAAAATCTTCTACAGAAACCTTAACTCTGAAAGCAACAAAAAAAAATGTACAAGTAGGTTTGATTAAAAAATATATTTGAAACTTTATGTCATAATAAATAGTCTGTGAGAGGAATGATAGCACTCGAAAATCAGATGATGGAATGAATAAATGATTGATGCCAGAAAAACAATGAAAAAACTTTGAGGAAAACAGTTTTTCTGAGTAATCCTTGCCAAATTTTTCTTAATAAAATGCCTGCATTTGTTATTCACTAAAAAACGCTAAATAATAAACTGAGCTACTTACTAGGACACGAGGAGGTCACGAAGCTCGGTGCTACCATGAGATGAAACTTCAGAGTATATATATCAGATTTCAAAGTTGACTGAACGGTCACCAAGATCAAAAATATTTTACCCGTAATTTCAAATGCATCTGAAGGGATTCAATGTATTTTAAACAACTGGAATGAAAGAAATAGGACGCATGAGATTTTGTCTTTCTTTTAACATTAGTCACATGACGAGGTCTATTATTGAGTTTAGATGGCTGGAGTCAACACTTATAATCACTCACTTAGTTAATATACTGATGAATCAATAGTGTGGACGCGATTGAGCCAAGTAAAAATGAAGTTTTCAGATCATCTTAAAATGTTGGGAGGTGAGTAATCGACCCCAAGGAAGAAAAAATTCATATGGACTTTTCTCACTTTTAACTCCTTTTGTGTCCCAAAACGCCTTTTTTTCAAAAAAATATTGATGAATGTGAGATTCTCGACGTTTCGTCGATGTTTGCAATATCAATTTACACCAAAACCTACAACATTTTAATCGTCTGGATTGAAAATCTTAAAACTAATTTTTTCGGGTCGGAGGGACAAATTTTTTTTTGAAATATTTAAATTGAACTTTTTCAGCGAAAAATCTGACTAAAACCGAATCTGAGATTATATTGACATGCCTTGTTTGCAAAATTTTTTTTTGTTGCTAAACCTTTGCAATAATTCAAGGTGAATGGCTTCAAAATTAACTTCGAATCTTCAACGACAAAGTTGTTTCTAAAGTATTGAAATTGATTTTTTTATCAGAAAAGAGGGACTTTTGATTGAAAGTTTGCGACTTTTATGAAATTTTGCAAGATTATTTATAATGACACACAACTTTATATGATTTCAAACTTTGATTTAATCCATAAACTTTAATTTTAACGAAGGCAAAACCAAAAAGATGGGCAGCTCCTTAGTAGTGTGTGCCGCGTCGATCCAGCTCATTTTTTTACATGCTAGACGTCGGGATTAAACTCTTTATTGGGAGAATTATAACGAACAAAAAATTTGCATTATGAAAATTTTAATCTGACCACAAGGTGGCCCTAAATTCTATGTTTAACACCTAAGTTTTCGCTCTTAGCGCTCGGAATATTTGTGGCGTGCAAATTTATTCACCATAAATTTTTCTGCATCTTTCTAGAAAAAAATGAGAAAATAAGATTGTATGAACATCTGGATTCTCATTGTCGAATTTGAACCAATCAGAATCGATCATTTTGAATCATTTTATGGACCATTTTGTGCTGAATTCAAAATATAACTTTTGTCCATGTTTTTTTCAAGAAATGCCTTTTTTAGACATTGAATCTCCAAAAACGGCCAAAATTGGTTTTATGCTAACAAAGCCTCTTACGCCTTAAATTATATGGTTGTGCGGCGAGTATTCATTTCCATTCACAATAATTTTTTTCTGCTTTTCTAGAAAAAAGAGCAAAATAAATTTGTTGACATCGAGATTTCATTGTCGAAAATTTGAAACCAATTTAGAATCGATTCATTTTGATCATTTATGGATCCATTTTTTTTGCTGAATTCAAATAAAATCACTTTTGTTCTATGTTTTTTGTCAGAAATGCCTTTTTAGACATTTGAAATCGCCAAATTCTCAAAAACGGGCAAAGAATTGGTTTTATTTTGCTAAAAGTCTCTAGCGCCTCAGAAATATGTTGAGCCGTGAGATATTTATTTCACCTCGGCGCCAAATTTTTTTTCTGCTTTCTTTTAAAATAAAATGAGAGAAATAAATGGTTGTTTAACATTGAGATTCTCATTGGTCGAAATTTGAAACCAATCAGAATCGCTTTGGATAATTTTTTTATTCAAAATAAGCTCATTTCGTCATCCTTCTTAAATTCTACGTAAAATGAGTTTTGAAAATGTGTATCTCAAAAGTTTGCTCGACTGCGGACACCCTATCTTTTTTGCTCTCTAGCGCCTTCAGTACATTATTGACATAGTTGCTAATGCGTTCATCAAAAGTCGGATCCTTCCGATTCTTAAATGGGAGTACTTACAAGTCTATACGATAACTTGAGGTTTGACTGGGTGTTGACCAGTTTTTGCTCTCTAGTAGGACCCTCTCAGTACATTATTTGACCCATAGATCCTAATTACGTCATTAGAAAGTCGACCCTTCCGATTCTTTTGAGGGTACTTAAAGTTCTATAGATGAACTTTGAGATTGACCTTGAACTTTGACCGGTCATTAGAGCGTCAAATAATGGTCGCCGACCCTCAATTAAAAAAATGGGTAGCGAAAAAACGCCTTTAATTTTTCACTGGCCCAAAAAATTCACCTTCTAGCACTTCATTACGGCTTCGGCTAGAACTGGATCACATATTACCTGTAAAATCACGAAAAATTCCTGAAAATCCGAATTTTTTTTTTTAATTTTCATAAGAAAAAAAAATCCTAAGTCTTTAAAATGACCAGAAAAAAACTTCCTCTGCAAGATACTATACTGAATCATTTCAAATTTCGCGTGATTTTTAGCGCTCGTAATCTGATTGGCCGAATTAAAAATCACTAATTTTTTTCTCACAGATTTTACGCGCTTTGAAAATCTGCCGAGAAAAAAAATCCGGGGATATCGATTTTTGAAAATACTATTTCTGACCAATCAAAATGCGCGAAGGAATTAAATTTTTTTTCTCTCTCTGATTTACATAATTATTTCGAATCTGGACAATTGTTTAGTATTAATTTAAGCTTTCGAGCCGACGTAATCCGGAAAGCGTCGGCGCATTGTACCCTCATTGTAAAATTCAAAGGTGCTTTTTCAACTGCTTTAAGGTCTAAGAATTAAAAAACAGTATACTCTTCATAAAATGATTAATTCGGCGTCCAGAGCCGCTTCGAATATTTAAAATTTCATTTTCTTACCCTTGGAGGCTCCAAATTGATTTATTCGGCAGAGGCTCCTGCACCACTTTAGTCGGGGCAACTTTGAGCCCTCATTACGGATTAAACTACATTTTTTATAAATGCCGTGAATTATCGGTAATTTTGTAAAGGATAGTCAAACTTAGCAGGTAATTCAATTAGATTTTTAAAACTTTTATTCAAATTCGGCCCGAACACTGCAGCGCAACAGATTGGGGCTTTTGAAACTTACTTTCTTCATTGAAAACAGGAATATTTTCAAAAAACATTTCTTTTTTCTATTCGCACTCATTAAGACCTTGGTTGCACATTTTTTTTTTCGATTTTGAAGCTCTATTCCGTTTTTCATAAATAAGACGATTAGCTGACGGCGATTTGGTCAAATAAACGCGAAAAAATTTTCGTTTGTCAAAAATCTGTTTTTGAGACCTGAACAAAATGTCTCATTTTAGAACAAAAAGACTCAAATCTTAAAGAAAATACTTCATCAGATTTTGTAAATTTAAAAAAAATGTCAAAACTGAGCAAGCTAAAATTTGGGTTTATTCACTTACTCGCCATCGAAAACTATCAGATTAACAAAATCATTTTCTTCTCTATTCTCACTAATTCTGGACCTTGGCTTTCCCATTTTTTTAGATTTTTTAATCTAAACTATTTGTTTTCTCATCAAAAGACCGATTCTCAGCGCGATTGATCCAAAAAAACTACAAATACAGTTTGGGCTGGTAAGAAAAAATCATTTTTTGAGAATGAAAAAATTGTATTCCTTAGTTAAAATAAAAATTCGAGTTTTTAGCACAAGCTGGAATCAAAAGAAGTTCGCCAATCGGGCAGCTGATCGCTTAGGGCGTGACATGAGATTAATAAGCATCTGTTGCATTTTTTTCAACAAATTTTTGTTTAAGATCTGTTTTCAGAGCTAGAGAGCGTTTAAATGTCGGTTATAAAAGGATAGTTTTTTGCCGATTTTGATCATTCGATGACCAAAAAAAATGCCGTTTTTAACAGAAGAGAAACTCGAAGATTTTGTATAACTATTTTCAATTAATTCAAAATTAAATAGAAGTATTTATTTTCAAAATTAAAGTTATAAAACAACGTTTTCATTATAATTTAACCGCTTAAGACTTCAAAATTTATCTCGGCGTAAGCCAACTTTCTGATCAGTGTTGCCGTAGCTTTCATTTTGAACCTACTTTCGAAAAAATCGAAGCATATTTTTTTTCGGAATTTTCTTCCAAAAATTAGAAAAATCACTCACGAAAAATAAAAAGAGTTCCGATGATTGGAAATTTAATTTTATTTTCTTGAAAGATACTCAAAAGGACTTCCTAAAAACTCAGTCCTCATATTTTATCTATTCGTTTAAAACTGTTGAGCAGCACACCATTTTAGAGTTTTTGAGAGAATTTGGTCAAAAAAAAGTAAGATAAAATAATTTTTTTGAACGAAAGCCCCCCCCCCCCCCCTCCTTAGAAAATTTTAACTTGCCATTTTTGAATTCCTCGCTTGGCAACTCTATGTTGGGTTGGATCAAAAATTTCCCAGCGACTTTCTTTCATCCGATTCAAGCGGATTTTCAAGATTTTTTCAGCCCACTTAAGTGGTGCTGAGCATCCAAGGGTTAAGTCTTATTTTTATCAAATGGAAGTTGATTACTTCTTTAGAGGCTCGCTCATTGGCGCTTCGAAAGATAGGCAACGCGCTTATTGGCTGAATGGTTTTACTCTCTTAAAATTGAATAAGCGAATGAAATTGCGCTCAGTAAAACACGTGACGTAAAGGTGTTTAATCGTTTCACCTGTTTGTAACCTTATAGGGCAAAAAATCACGCGAAAAATTTGAAATGATTCGTATTTAGTAGGTCAAAAACATCGATACCCATTTTTGAGTTTTGAAATTTCTTTATTCAGAATTGGTCAATACGCGTTCTTATTGGCATTGTCATATACATTTTTTTCCAAGTATGACCTCTACTTCCCCTCCCCCCTTCATGCCGTGCCACCCGGCCCGCTCCCTGCCCCCTGCCCGCCCTTCCTCGCCTCTCTCAAAATAGGCCCGCTGCGACACAGCCTTCACATACTATCACATACCTCCATTCTATACTATAAGTGTCGGAGCTTGTTATTTTCATTTTATTTTCTAGATTATTAGCCTCAATTCTTTAAACGTTGAAAAAAGTTCAAAAAAATGAAATATTCGATTTTCAATTCTTAAAAAATAAATCATCCTCCCGACCCATTTTTCGTTCTTTTTTTTTTTTTAATGAATAACACTTAACGTATAATGAAAAACACCTCAACAGGGTTTTGCAAAAACACTGATATAAACTGAAAATTTATTTTTGAAAAACCGTATTTTTTGGGTTTTTTCGACTCTTTCAATGGCTTTAAAAAAAGTTTAAAGTCAAAATTTTGGCAATTCCGAATTATGAACCTCGATCGGAAAATTTCTTCGAACTATACGATTTCCGTTGTCAGAAACAGCATATACTACATTTTTTTTTTCTGGCCAATTCAGAAGGAAGACCAAAAATTTTCAAAAAAACAGTCCATAAATTTTTTGCGTTTTGAAAAAAATACTAGCTCAGTTCCTCAGTTTTTTGTCCGATGTCTATAACAGAAAGGCTACGATCGTCGTCCCACCCCTAATAATCATAAGTTGTTGCAAAGAATAAATTTAGGAGTCATACGCGAAAAAAAACATCAACTTCAGATATCGATTCTATTTTTCATGTTTATCTTGATTTGACGCCCAATTTTCTCAGTGGGACAAAAATGTTTACTGAAAAAATTTTATTAAAGTTTGAAGGAAAAATACATCAACTAATGGAAACTTGGGGTGCCTCTGAATGACAGCCATGCGGGTACTTCCCTAGTTATATGATTAAGCTATGCATGTCAAAAAATAAACGATATGGGCTGGCTCCAAAATCTTAAATCGTGAATATGTTATTAATAAACAGTATGTTTCTTTTTTAGTAAGATATGGCAAACTGGCTCCAAAGGCAATTCCCCGCCCAATTAAAGATAGCAACAAAGACGCTTATTTTTTTAAGCTTTCGGTTTCGACGATAACTCGGCTTTCAATAATATAATCGTACCTTGTTAGCATATTTTTATGGCAAAAAATTTGGGCTTTGAAAGCGGTTTGCCATATCCGGACTTAAAAATAAACATACTGTGAGTTTTTGAAAGGTGGCATCAATTGACTTTAACGTTATTCATTTGTAGCAAAACTTGAATTTTGAGCGGTGTGGGACCAACCACTGTGGTATGTCACCACTGGATTGACGCACATGTGAGTTGAAAATAATACGAGTAGAGATTACGTTCTTGATTCGCGTTTTTGTGGAGAATTCTCGCTGTTTGTTAAAGTTCGTTCTTGATTTTTTCTCGGATTGTTGAATTTATCATGAACAGCATCGCACCTTAACTGGGAACACCTTACCGACTTTTAAATAGTGTTCCTTGGGCGCTAGTGTGTTTCGTGGACGGGCGCATTCCTATTACGTTTGCTAAACTACATTTCAGATAAATGTGTTGCATTATTTTGTGGTTTATAATTCGAAACTTTTATGGAATGAAAAGTTTGTTGTTAACGTTATTTAAGTTATTAAAATACTAAAATACAGCCAGCAGTGTTTGTGTCATTATTTTTACGATGATTTAAACACTTTATTGAACCTTTGCTATTGATTATTTCTTGTTTCGAAATTTCTAAGCCACTTCAAACCAGTGTTATGGGGTTAGGCTGTTCAAGTTATTTCTTCGACCTTCTTGGGGATTTTTTTGAGTTTGACAACGGGTTATTTCGGGAATNAAAAATTTTAATATTTTTTCCGAAAATTTTTGGTAATTTTTCACGATTTTTTGATTTAAAATGACTAAAAAAACCACGTTGAGTTCAAAAATCATAAAATCAGACCTTTAGCTCTTTTAGTTCAAAAGAAACGACTTGCCTATAGAACCTATATACTCAAAATAAGCTTGTTTCAAATTTTATGAAAAAAATTCCAGAATGTTAAATTTTTTTTCAAATTTTTATTTCCTTATATAATTAAACAATCTATGTGGAGTTCAAAAATTCTAAAATCCAGCCAGAATAATTTTCAGTACGAAAGATATAGGCTGCCTATTAGCCTGGTTACGGTTTCACTAAAACAGACATAAAACAACTTTGTGCGGAAGCTTTTTCCCTAATATTTTCAGATCATACTCAAGTATGTACCCTCCAACTTAAAATGACCTCTTAAGCGATGGTGACCTCTGAAAGAGCTGGGAAATTTATAAACGTAAACGATCAGAAAATGTTGTAATTGGTATCAAAAACCGCAAAATTCAATTTTAAAGTTTTTGAGATTATAAATAATAGCGCTTAAATGACCCCTTAAGCGATAGTGACCTACCAAAGAGCTTGCAAATTAATAAACGAAAACGATCAGAAAATGTTGTAATTGGTATCAAAAAACGCAAAATTCAATTTTAATGTTTTTGAGATTACAAATAATAGCCCTCAAAAGACCTTTAAAGCTACTGTGACGTTTAAAAGAACAAAAGTGATATAATTGACATAAGTTTTT